>JACSZP010002031.1:524-30110 GCA_016161895.1 Pinna nobilis
GGACGGCCAACCGCGGAGTGGCGCTTACGCGGCTCGAACCCGAGTCTCCCGATTCGCAGTCGAACACGCTAACCACTCGGCCACGGAGGCCCCTTTTATCTCGTAGTTATATAGCTACGTGGCTTAACGCTATTGCAGAATTATTTTGTTTGTTAAATACACGTTTACTTGTCAACATTTTAATCTTTTGGCTCCCCAACCACAGATATATCAGCGAACTGAATATGACCCAGTTGCACAATAGTTTAACTCATGGTTAAATTTAACTATGAACTTATCGAGGGTTAAATTTGTTGTTGTGATAACTCAAAAATAATTTGTTTGTTAGTTAATTCATAATTAACTAAGAAAACAAGCCTGCAACAGCGTTAAATCATATAGTTTGCAAATTAGAAGCTAAGATTTTAACTTTTAGTTAAAGGCTAACTACAAGTTAATTTAACGATACATTGTGCATCTGGGTACATGTTATTAGGTAAACTTCAAAACGAATAAAATTTTTGTGCAACAGGGCCCTGGTATGTATGTATAGGGCCGCGTTTTTTCCTGACTCTTTTGAATTTTCTCACAGGAGTTCTGAAATGATTCACTGAATGTAACGTTTATGTTTTCTTTACAAAGATGGCATAACAGAAAGATGAATGGAAGAATAAACCACTTACGGAGAACACACACTTTGAACATACAGGTTGTCCAATATAACACCTTTCTTAGCAAGCTTATTCATATTCGGCGTGATCATATCAGGGTTATTCCAGCCAACATCGTTCCATCCTAGGAAATATCAGGAATGATAAATTATATGTACATAATGATAACTGATTTGAAACTAGTAAACATTCTGCACTAATCATTAATTTACTTCCTGTAACCCAGTCAAATGGGGGTCGCCATGTCTCCGTGGTTAGTGTGTTCGCTTTCTGATTTTGAGGTAATTGATTCGAATCCCCAACGCCGCTGATCGGCTGTTCCTCTCCTTGATAAGATGAATTGTGTAGACAGTAAAATCTGAGATCAGGCGTCAAAGTTAACACCGGTTCGTTGAAGAACCCCCCCCCCCCCTCCTCTAGTTCAATGGTAGTAATTGCCAAGTATAGGGAAAATTCGCCGCCCTCACAGAACACGCTTTTGTCGTCATATAATATTAACAGGTTAATTAGTGGTACAATCAGCAGAAAAGAAGGAAAATGACAAACCGACAGAAAAATATTTGACTTGATCAGTGTAAGGTATGTGTGGTATTCTATCTGAAGAGATTGTTTCCCTGGAGAAAGGCTCCTTGTCAATGGTATTATTTTTTCACACACTTTCTACTGAAGCAACACGAATATAGAAGTTACAGATACTTGAGTATCAATCGTCAAACCTATCAGTAGGCATTATACAACTTTAGTGAATATTTGACAAAGACGGACCTCTATCAATCCAGAGATGGGATCAGATACCATGGAGGAGTAAGCATCCCCCATGCCCAATTGTTTTGGCTCTGCAGTAGCGCTTTTGACAAGAAATAGATGAGTCAAGGATACAGAAGTTCAACAGAGTCGGCAATTGCTTAAGATGACGTTTTGAAGAATCAGAAATAGTCGAAATTTCGTGTCAGGGTAAATATTTACAGGTCTGAGCTATTAATATCATTCATTGTTGAATGACTATATATTGTGGGTCGATAACAATCTATAATGACTGGCTTGAGGTGCATTTAATGACGGCTACACATGAGTGAAAAATTCTTAAATTTGGCGTTCAGCAACAACACAACAGCAACAACAGAAATTGAATAGCAAAAAATAAGTCTTTGTTTGCTTGCATCATTACACGATTTATTTTGGTATAATGGATAACTAATGAAGGACGACGTGAGTTCTAGTTATATTTAAGAACCCCCTCTAGCAATACTTTCATCAGAATACTCATTAGATATTTGATATTTGTGAAAAAAAAAACGAAAAAGGAAAGACCATCACGTACCTAAGTCGTCTGCAATTATCAAAACAATGTTTGGTGGCATACCAGAACTCGTTGCTATAGAAACGGCGAGCAGCATCACATAGGTGAGCAACATACTGGCTTCAAATCTTCTTTTGTGAAAATAGAATAATGCTGAAATACATATAATACAAATGTATCTAAATGTCTTTAAGATTATATATCGGATGTACATATGGATTTTCCAATAGAGTTTCCTTTTTGCTGGTTGCTACATAACTCAAGGATAGCAAAAATTTGAGTCAAAGAGAAGAAAATCTGAGATTAAAATTACATATCCTCTATAACTATCAATTGATAGTTTTTGTAGGTTTCTCTTTGTGTGTTGTCAGATTAGATAATCTTCCAGTCATATGGTGGCGATCAAATCCCTATTGGTGGAGGGAAGAGCCCGGTTACAATGTACATATGTACTTACGAAGAGACCACTGACCTTCTTAGTAAACTGTCACTCTTTCTGATAAAATCAACTTAGATTCAAGAGAGGCTCAAAACTACGCTGACTAGGGGTGAGACTGAGTGGTCTAAAACACAATTCTCTAAAAGTTCGGCCACGGAGGTTCTTACAATCAATTACACAAATAAGAAGTGCTGTATTAACAACGCTATATATGTATACCTGTCGCACCATATTTGCCATTCTAGAAGAAGTAATCGATAAACTATGATTAATTCGAGACTGGTAAATTTAAGAGAAGAACTAACCCGTAACCAGTCATTCTATTAGGAAAAAATAGTTCAAATGACAATATTGCCTTATCCGCTTTCACCTGATCTCTCACAAATGACGATCGTCAGCCATGTTTCTTAAATCATACACTCAGTGGATATATATAATTCAACATCGTACCTATCATGTTTGTTGCACTTCTTACCTGCGTGCAAATAGCATGCAATGCTAATGACTTAAATTTTCTGAAGCAAATCTTGTTTCGCTCTCCTTTGTCATATGTTGAAATTGCGTAAAATGCGTTCCCGGATGAATAATTTCGAAAGAACAGTCCTGCTTCTCTGGCAGGTTAACTCAACACTACACTTTTATAAACCGGTATATGGAAGAACATAGATTGATATTGTTTTCTGTATGATATCTGAGACAGTCTCTCACCTATGACGACTTGTGACGAGGCACTCGGGTAAATGTAATAGCAAATCTTTGTTTATCTGTTGGTTTTTTTTATAACTTGAAACTTCAATTTCAGGGTGGTTTATTTACCACTTTATTATAACCAAAACATCAACATTGCTGGTAGCCATAGGTTGGGGCATTCATACAATAGTTAATAACACTGGAATAAAAACTTGTAGTCTTTATCTAACCCGTAAAAAACCAAATTAACACAGGGCAATTATGGATAATTAATAAACCAGAGAGAAACATCTGTCTATTTGAAATAACGTTAATCTAAGAGCATCTATGAAACAAAAACGTTTCAATTTCAGGTGATTTTGGGATCGCTTAAGCTTATATAGTTCCTTAATCGCACGCTGAGGTTCTGAACTCGGGACGATACAACCATTCATAGATAAAATTTAGCTGAACTGTCAGATATTTACTTGGTACGCTTAAGAAACCGTCCTCTAATAGTACAAGTTCATAGTCACTCAATCGTTATAACAACTTTTAAAAAGTTCCTGCAAACAAATAATAATCTAATATTTGCTAACCCCTTATTTCAATACAGAGCATTTGATTTTATACTCTTCAGAAATAGACAAAGAAACAGAAATTGACTCAGATAAAAAGAAAGCTGAAATTGTCGTGGTTTTACATTTTAAAAATGTGTTTATCAATGTTACATAAACACGTGTTTATTGTTGACAAGTGTGTAATTGGTCAGTCTATATATACACCTGTAGTAATAACCTGTTATACAGGTATTCGAACTAAATCCACGAATACTCGGTCTATGTTAGATATAAGTCATTCGATGGCTCTGTTCCGAGTGCATAACATCGAATACAATAAGATACCCACCCACCCATACATAAGTATTAAGTTTTCCCCTTTTGTACATTTGTTATGATCATTAAAATGTGAAAACTTGTATTTTGTAGATGGGGAAACTATGGTGAATCGGCAAAATAAGTTCATGTACATTTCAAAATAAATTTGCTCATTCAGAGCGCTTCTACTCCTATTACTGTGTCTGTTTTATTTATAAATTATTTATGTTCGTTTGAGAGAAACGAATAAGAACATAAATCATATTTAAGTTACATGTACTTAATTAAATTTGTAAATTAATTAAAAAAAATTTTAATAAATTTAATCAAAATTAAAAATTTGTAATCTTTTGGCTGGTTTGTTGTATTGTTGTTTAAAGTCCAATTCAAGAGGCTTTCACTTATATGGAAACGTCATTGTGCCGGTCAAGGGCGATGGACTTTGCGTATGCTCAGCACTTAGCGCCGTAGAGCAGGGAGGGTTCTTGAACTTGTTGACACGTGTACTTAAACCTAGTTATCTGCTTATTATTATTCTAATTCAAGTGTTGTATTAATCAACCAATTTGACCAAGCTAGCCTTCACATAACAATAAACATATTTGTTATGTCACCATTACTATTTGCACAACATTCGGTATTTATATCTTTGGGGGATGATTGCCAACGTACTGTTATAATATTATACAGAACATTCGAATGGCTTTTTTAACCTCACTTAGGAGACCATCTCACTAATCAAACCAAGTTAACCTAGTATTTTGAATGTATTAATAATGATGTTTCGCTGTATTCTCGTACGTGTGATTTTCAACTTACATGTTTTCTGCTACAATACATTAACCAATCAACCTAATTAAAACATAGATTGTGTTGTATTGTTCTTTAACGTCCAACTCAAGAATATTTCACTCATATTGAGACGTCACCGTGTGCCTGTGAAGGGTGACACATTTTGCCTATGCCGGGTACTACTTGCAGTAAAGCAGTGAGGGTTCATTAACGTGCCAACACCTACTGTGACACGGGACCTCGGTTTTACTGTCTCATCCAAAAGACCGGGACAACCAAACGCGGAGTGTCGCTGCGGGAATCGAAACCCAAACCCTTTGATTCGATCGAACACGCTAACCACTCGGCCGGTGAGGCCCCTAAAACACAGATAACTATTATCCTGGTATCATCATGAGATATAACACCTACCTGTATTTTTTGTTTGCATTGTACAAACACGTGTGTGCAAATACCATGCAAGAGTTTTAAGTACATAAACTGCAAAATATCTGAATTTGTTTTCTTTATTTCACATGTCAAAATAATGTTCTTTGTTAAATCAAGTTAAAAAATTCTAAAGAAGACCCCAGCTTATGGGATGGGTTTATATAAGCAACAATGTTCCGGTCTATTTCTGACAGTTACAGAATGTTTTTTTTATATTAACTTACAGATAATAACTTGCTATATTTCGTTGCATCCCTTAAACGACCTCTTAGTCTATTGAGATCAAAACATTTATTTACAGTCTTCTCTTTTAAAAAAAATAATCCCTTATACCCGAGCCTCAGACTTTTTCCGATAATCGGACAAGCGCATTACTCTGAACCATGATGGCATCCCATCTTCTATTTTCGTATGAACATGGCAACGATTCTGTGGTTATTTATTTGTATATCCTATTCATGAATACATCAACCATCTGGCGAAGTCATCGAATGCAATTCACACGCAGATCCTGGATTTTCTTCCGGGCGTCGATATTTTTTCAGGGTGGGAGTCCAACTTGAAAAAGGTAAACGTAATCACGTTAAAACTAGAATCTAGGCAAAATATACCAATATTTGTAAATATTTCATAATATACCAATATTGGTATACATTTTTCAAAGTCCAATTTGTCCATAACCCATCAACTCCGGCCCATCTAGATCCGCGCATTCATTTAGATATGAAATAAATATAAGTTTTAAGACAATTCAGCAAAGTGTCCACACTTCTTTTGACAAGATACCTGGGCTATTTTTTATGAAATGACCATAACCTGAACTCAAATAATTTTTTTTTGCTTCAAGAGGAAGGGTTTAACGACGTAGGATTCTGCCTTATTTTTCAAACCAGTCCTAAGTTGGGGCACAGGCTATATGTATAGGTATATGAGCGCTTTAAGCCTTGCTTTTGTTAACAGATGAAGGGTCGGCCATGGTCTAATGGTCACCATGTTTGTCTTCTGATCAAGAGGTGAAGGGGTTCGAGCTTAAGGCACTCTGCGGTTGTCTGTCCCTATCTTTCGGATGAGACAGTATAGAAATTAAAAACCGAGGCCCCGTGTCACTGTAAATATCGGCAGGTTAAAGCACCCACCTCACCCACCCAAGCCGCTCTACGACCATACGTTCAGAGCATAGGAAAAAATTGTTGCCCTTCACCAGCACACGGTGACGTCTCCTTTTAGGTGAAAGACTTCTTGAGTTGGACGTTAGCACCAATACAACAAACCCACAAATGACGTTCAATCTTGGTCGATGCAAGCTTGCTTGACATTCAATTTAGTGCACACGAACTACAAGGCAAACTTTTATAACTTCCTGTATGAAGCAATAACACATAAGAACTTGGTTAACCACGTCAAAATTACATAGACATATAAAGCACAATTTTTACATTAATCCTGTCTAGATAATACTGAAGTATGTGGGTTAGATTTAAAACATCACTCTGGAATTTTTAAGAACTCAAGTGTCAATAAAAGCGTTTACACGTGGCCTACATTTGGTTCTTTAGGCCTTTGGACAGCAAGAGGTCCTTAACATGCCAAACACTATAGAAAACAATCAGTGACCCGTGAACTTACTTCGCATCAAAGAAAAAGAAAAAATAGTCCCCTTTAACGAGCTTTGAATCCTCGATCTATCAGCAAGCAATAAACGCATGGATGGATCATCTCAAAATGAACTTTCGTTTGGGCTATATACTTCTCAAGCTAATGTCTATGAACCCTAAAGAGGCCGCCTTGGCCTTGTGGCTAGCGTTTTGGACTTCAAATCGAAGGGTCCGGGGTTGGAGCCAAAGCCACGGTACCGACACAAAAAAGAGACAGAGACAGTATTACAGAGGTTCGTGCCACAGTAGGTGTTGACACGTTAAAGACCCCTCCCTGCTCTACGACCATAAGTGCTAAGCATAGCCAAAACTTCTCGCCCTTCACCGACACACGGTGACGTCCCCATATAAGTGAAAAATTCTTGAGTTGGGTGTTAAACAACAATATAATCATCCAAACATGAACGCTGAATGCTAAAATGATGTTATAACGATATAAAAGATATATAGATGAATCCCACATATTTGACATATATACGGTTTATGTCAAGTATCATTATACTGTACCGCGATTTCTGTAAAATAAAGGCTAAATCTCTATTTGATTAAATAGAAGAAAAAGCAAAAATGAATAAAAATTTAATGAAAACATTTATTGCAAATTCATTCTTTATTCTTTTCGTTTTGTTGTTGTCTATTTAATTTGAATGTTAAAAGATCAAATATCAACAATAACTAGCTATTTCATTTCGATTGATCATAATTTGCAGACCACATCAATCCCGCTGCTACATAAAATGACATTTGTAACGTTTAATTTTGACGTCGCAGAGCGTATATTATACATGTATACCTAGTGAAAGTTATCTTTCTCACATAAATAGCTGGATGTGACATTTGTTGTGTTGGTTGGTAGGTTGTAATGTTATGTACTTTCTAAGTCAAGAAACTTTCGCTAATATGGAGACCTCGCCATGATCCGGTTTCTTTTACAGTGCCGACACCTACTGTGTCACGGAATCTCGGTCTTCACTGTTTCATCCGAAAAGCAAAAACTGCCGACCGCAGCGTAACTTGCACCTTGAACAAAGGACCTCAAATTCGGAAATCGAACAGGCTTACTACGAGGCAACAGTGACCCAATATTATTTCTCTTATAAAAGGGATAAAGACGAAGATGCCAAGGGGCATTCCAAATTACACAAAACTACACACAGAAATGCAATTATAACTAAAACTAAAGTGACACGAACCCCACTAAAACCGGGGTGAGTCCAGGTGCTCCAGAAGGGTCAGCAACTCCAACTCCATGTGTAAGTAAGAACAAACGATGGTCACAAACGAATAAATAAGCTGCACAGAGTTGGTTATGGTATATTAGCACCATCTATGTGACATGATACCATTGATATAAGAAAGTCCAAAGTCCTCACGGTTCGATAACTGCTGAGCAGTAACAAGTGACTCATTTAGATACTTTAACCGATCGATCATACGTTGTAAAAGGTCGGGGTATTGGCAGGCAAGGTTGAAACGTTCTCCTGGATCGTCTGAAAAAGAATGGACAAAATATATTAAATAATTAATTCATAAATGAACGTTATTAAGTATTTCATTATGGAAGTTCACTTCTGGAGTAGGTTTCGAGATCGATCGATCGATCGAGAGATCGAGAGAGAGAGAGGGGACCAAATCCAAAATGTTTGTCAAAATATTGAGAATGACTTCAGTTCAGAGTTTAGCTTACTTGTAATGTTATATAATCTGTACATCCCAACATTGTGTTCATTATCACAATTATCAACAGCAGGACGTCTATCGTGTTGATGTTTCCTGCTTTCTGCAACCTTCCTCTTGACGTTATGCTTATATGAAAGTCTCTGTTGAATTAACTCAGCGCTCCAATGTCGGACGGCACGATTACGACAGTTGTTGGGTGGTACTAGGTAAATCTCATCGAACCCATTCGCGCTAGGTGGTCCTTCTATAAGTTTTAAATCTCCAACTCTAAAAATATAATATGACGTTTTTAGTTCATAAACAAGTACATGGTTTGGTTTGGCGGAACATATAAGAAATACCTTAAAATAAATGTGGACAAATGTTTTATTTTACTAAAGTTCATTTGTCCAGAACATCGATTGGCCTCCGTTGTCGAATGGCTATAGCATTACGTTTTAAACAACTGTCTCTTACCTCTTGTCAGCGCGGGTTCGAGCCTAACTGGAACCTTGACTGATTATGTGAGAAACTTGGTCAATTTACCAGACGACGGCCGATGGTCTCTTCCCCGGGTATATTTGTAACCGGGCTCCTTTCCTCGACCAATAAAGTCTGGCCGCCACCATATGATGAAAAGACTATCGAGTGTGGGGCACAAAGCAAAAACATAATAAAAAAGAACAACAGTATAAAAAAACAACCCCAAAACAGAAATACAGAATTTCGAGACATCTTGCATTTTCTTGCCCAAAATTTCAACAATTGCTTCCTTATGACATTCACAGTGAAAATAACATAAATTAATTACATATTTTCTGTAATATTTTCTTTTATAGTATATTGTCCTATGACGTAATGGTAAAAAGTGCAAATTTCACCAATACCATTGAGGAGACACCGAACCAAAGAAAGTTTGACATGTAAATGTCTAACGTTTTAAATTGATATATTGCTATGCATTTTCTTAACTTTATCGAGGGACCAAAGTTTAGTTTAGTTGATTTAATTCATTGTTTTCAGAGATTTGATAGAAATATGAAACTGTACCAGATAGATGCAGATATCAAGGTATCGATGTCAAAAAGAATCAGGAGACATTATGCAAAATTGGTATATATTAGACAAACACAGACCTCTGACAATCCAGAGGTGAGATCAGATGCTCCGTAGAAACAAGCTAAGTAGCCATAAGCCTTAATCATACTGTCATGCTTAGAATCTGCGTTTAATTACGAAGGGGAGCGAAACAGCATTATACGATACGATAAAGACACGTAGGATTTAGAAGTGAAACCTACCATAACGTAATTCTTACAGCTGTATACAAGGTGACATATGCTATCTCTAATTTTGTGTTAAACCATTTAAAACAAACGTTGAGATGTCACGTATCACCCCGTATCCAACCGCAAGACCTACGTGTCGTTATGGTCTCAGTTCGATTTTATTATCTATATTAATGTTTTGCTGTATTCAAAATACGGAGAAAACCCGTACAACCTCATACGTAAGTGTCACTCTGGCTTTACTGATATTAGGAACGTTTCTTACCTAATTGCAGCCATTTTAGTTATTTCATCTATATTATACACGAATTCATCCCGAGCAGATGTAGCATCAAAACTCAAGGCTGGCCACTGGTTTTTCCCATCAATGTTTACATCTATGAAAAGAAAATATCTCTAATTTTCATGCATAAGTTTTAGTAATATTAGAATATTCCATTTTACTAGAAATTTTATCTTAATGTTTTTCTTTTTCACTGCGTAATGATGGACGATTTGAAAAATGATAGTTCATATAAGCAAATGAATATGCCAGGCAGATGTGATATGAGAGCGGTTGTTTTAACTTAAGGACGAACGTATTTTTTACGTATACAATTACGTAACGTATGTGCATGTAATTTATATGATAAAAGTGTTTGAAAGCATATCCGGAAAATAAGTAAGTTTCTTTTTTTTTTAAGTAAAGTATACTTAAATGATGTGAGATGGTCTTCCCGCTGTGGTTAGGCAATAAAAATACAAGTAATCCCATTTTTGTGTGAAAACCATAAATTTAAGGAACTCAATGCGATGTCAGCAGCGTAGACATATCGATTGAAATAATTATACAAGAAAGGGATTCGATAAACGGGAGCAGTTATACTTTTACACTGTTGTTTCACTTGCCATGCCAGAAACATACACTTATGTTGGGACATTACAAACTGCCTTGATGTTCTACAAAATTGATGTGTGCAAGACAATATATGCCATTTAGCAGTGATGGTTCTTTAATGTTCCTCATCGTCTGTAATACGGTATAACGCGTTTTTACTCTTCAATGCGAGGGCCGGGAAAATTCATCCTTAGCATGCAAGGTACGTAAAAATGGACAGACATATTAGAAGAAAACGAGGGGGGCATTCAAAAGGAGGCATCAAATAAGCATAATATCTAGTTATTAAACAAATTTTCTTAAAAAGTTTAAGCAATTCCCTTAGGGCGTAATGTTTCACGTTTATGGTGATTGGAAACACTCTCTTTACAAACCTGGTGTACCTCCTGCTAAATTCAGAAATGTTGGGAACAGGTCAGTAGCGTGTATCATTCTGAAAGAAAAGAAAAATAAATAAATTACTAATACTACGTAGATTAAAAAGCGCAAATATGTTCGTACGTTCGAAAGCCGATGAACTACAGTCTAACCTGTATTAAGAGACCGTCCAAGGGAAGGAACAAAAAGGGTCACATATGACAGGTGGTCTCTTAATTCAGGTGATTTATATAGGAAAAACCTATTTTGGGAACCATACATTTAGGTCACATAAGGCAGGTTTTCCTTTAATTCAGTGGGTCGCTATGGCAGGTTACTGTATAATCATTAAGATTATTTCTCTTCGAGCAAAATAATATCTTAATTTCACATTCATTTAAATTTTGTTCAGTATGACGAGGATTCTAATGCTAGCATAGGACTATTGTAATCTTTAGATGTTTAGAATGAGTAAATGTTCCCTTTGTTTGTCGACAAAGCCTGGTTCACATCAACCTTGCCATTTGTTTGATCGTACGACTTGATGGTCCATGGACGGTAGGCAAATCGCAACAAATATATTCGGCTGCCCTGCGAACTGCAAAAGTCGTTTGAAAATTGCTAAGGAAATGCACTACTCAAAAATTAGCTCGCAACGTTGGGACAGCCCAGCGGCTCTGCGAATTTGTACGGAGGTCTTAAGATTGCTGTAGGAAATCTGTTTCTTTTCCTATAAAAATAGCAGTAGATAGGCTTACGACTACCACAAGGCTGATGTGAAATAGGTTTAAGCTATATTGAAAATATCTTCACTTAGAACTTCTGTATCCCGTCTTTGCCAATAAGGTTTTACTGTATACAAATGAAGCCGATTTTGTTCCTCCTTCCCAAACAGAAAATTTCTGACCTCTGTACGGCAGGTTGTTTCCAGCTTCTGATATCGTACCTCCATTCTAAAAAAAAATAATGGACAGTTGAATAGAAATTTAAAAATACCAAGGGAGCATTTAAGATTAAACAATCTAACAACATAATTTGGAAAATACAAAAGGGGGGGGGGGATGAGCAGGCAAAATAATTCAAACAGTAATCAATACATCAGCAAATACAAGTACAATAAGCAAAAGTTCAGGTGCTCCGGAAGGGTTAGCAATTCCTGTTCCACGCATGTTACCCATTGTGTGGGGTAGTACTTAAAACATGTAGTAAGATATTTTTTTATTCAAAACATACTTTAGAAAATCATCATGTCATATGAAAGATTATCTTGTAAAACGTTTCAAAAACAATCAGTGCCTCTATACATGTAGATACTAGACGAACAAACAATTTCACCAAGTCAAAATGCAGAAGCATTTCTACTAGCCTTCTACCATTGTGATGGTTAAAGTATCAAAGCAGAATATTGTTTCTCCCCCTGGGTATCTGGCATGGCTTAAATGTTCTAGAAAAATCAACTTAGGTAATTTTTGTCTGATTTTTAAAAATTTCAAATATGTGTTAAGGGAAGCTGAAATGAATGATGTTCTCGAAGGAAAAAGTGTAACGATTATAAACATTCAGCCGTGAGTCATGGTCACCAATGGTATTTTTATGAAAGACATGCTTTCATCACCACACCAACAATAAGCTTTTCTCTGTCAATTGAGAATCAAAAAAGAATTCTGAGATTGTCATTTTGATAAATGTGATTCCTAGCAACCGCATTTATACAGTTTGAGGGTTGTGCTTATAATGGAAGATTGATTCTCCCATATACATCGAGATATATTTGCAGGAAGTGCAAAATGATAAATCGATCGTTCAAAAGGGGTGGATGATAAGCTACACGCGTCGCACCGGAAATGACGGCGAAGTGACGTAATGCCGTGAGCGTTCTGATTTTTTTACTGTGTGGAGTTATAATACTAGACTAGTTTTAAAACACATCAACTCTGATAAAGAATAATATATGGCAGAAAACTAATCAATCTCTTTTTCCCGGTGATGACCGAGAAATCAACTAACCCTCGTGTCAAGTTAACTGGTCCATGGCTCGGCAAGCCTCGACATAGACTAAGTTTACTTGACACTCGGGTTAGTGGATTTCTTTATCATCACCGGGCAATTGAGATATATTCTATTATTGATAAATTTTTAAATGTATGGTTTCGGATAGTCGTCTCTTCACAGAATAAACTGTTAAGACAATCGTAAAACTATAAATTAAAACAGAAGTAAAATTCCTAACTAAAAAGATTGTTAAAACCTCAAGAAACATCCATTTACTTTATCACTAATTTTGACAGTATTGTCTATCATGTTTATTGCATGGCTTTAAAATTTAGACTTTTATCTGGAAAGGAACTAGTATAATTACAAATATTTAATTGATAACTTACGTCAGACATAAAGAAGATAAGTGTATTTTCCATCAATTTATTTTTCTCCAAAGCTTTCACGACATTTCCAATTTCGACGTCCATTGCTGTTACCATACCTAAAATAAACACATACACATCTTAATAACATTTTGGTTTAATTGAAATGGACAATTTCGAACTATTTATCCTGAAGTTGTTGTTGGTGCTTCTGTTAATGAACGCCCCACTCAAGAATATTTTAGTCACATGAAAACGTCTTCGTGTGCAGACGAAGGCAACACATTTTGCCTAATCTCAGCATTTACTGCCGTTGAGCAGAGTCTTTAACGTTTTGATACCTATTGTGACACGGGACCTCGGATTTTTACTGTCTTATCCGAAAGATAGGGACAACCTGATGAACCGTAACTCGGGCTCGAGATTCTGTCCTCTTGATTCGAAGATGAAATCGCCTAACACTTGGCCACGGCGACCCCCATTTACATTATATATCTGCTTTCTAACGCTGGCGATACCAAATGAACTCTCCGCAGTTGACGGTAAATGTTGGTGTCCAGAAGCCAAAGACGTGTCAAGTATTAGCCAAAAGCATACCCTTCCATCAGCATACGATTACGCCGTAACATCAGTGATATATTCTTCAGTGTACAAATACAACAATATCAACAGCAACACCAACAACATTTTCGACAACAATAGCAACAATAACAACAACAACAACAACAACAACTCCAACAACAACAAAAATAGCTTGAACTGTTAAAAAATTTTATCTTGCTATTTAACTCCACTATTTTGCCTTCGTTGTTGTTTTAACGCACTCCCATGGAAAGACGCGAAGAGCTTAACGTTTCGACACTCAGTACTAGTAAACCAATCACAGCCATTGTTGCTGCAACATTCACTGTTGCATAATGCTCGGCTTGCAAGGTCGTACTCGAATAATGAACAATTCTGCAAAAATGCTAAAAACCAAAGTAAAATGATCGTTCTGCCAAACATAGCATAAAATACATGTACATGTTATTTTTCCTTTTTTCTTGTCGTATTGTCTCATAAAACAAAACATACACTTTGGTATGGTATTATTGTTTAACGTCCCACTCAAAAATATTTCACTCATGGATACGTCACCGTGCGCCTATGCTCGGCACTGCTGGCTGTAGAGCAGGGAGGGTTCTTTAACGTGCCAACACCTACTGTGACACGGGACCTCGGTTTTTACTGACTCATCCAAAAGACAGGGACGGCTAACTGCTACGCGGCTCGAACCCGGATCTTTCAATTAGCATTCGAACACGCTAACCATTCGGCCACGGCGGCCGCCCCTATCACCTTTAAACAAAAGTGTTGCTATGAATTAAAATATTACCGCTAAAAACTCTTCTATCTCTGTCAGTCACACAATTATACAGTTTCTCAAACTTTTCTGGGACCTGAAAAAGTGATTCTTCCAATAATTGTATTGTACTGCAACTGTTTTACAGAGACATTTTCATTACTTGTATAACATCAGGCGACATTCTTAAATTTGCAGTTAACTGTTATTAAATTTGCAGTCGTAAAAAGAATTCTTGTTTCGAGATCACTATACACAGGGGACAAATCAGCTGTGATGAATATGTTTTTTTAATTGGATGAGGACAAATTAAGAGTTATTCAATCACAGTCTGTCACCAGGTGCAGGGGTTTCCAGTTTGTCTTTTACCCGGCACTAAAGTCCACTGAATAGCGAAGGAGGTTTTCGTACTGAAGTTGTATGGGACAGGGAATACTTTTTAGCAATGAGTTTTACCAACTCCCCAGGACCCAGACACCAAATACACTGTTACATTAACTTGTAGTAAGCTACTAAATACAAGTTATAATATTAGGTTTTAATTTGCTAACTAGATGGTTAAACGTTAATGCATAATTGTTCAGTTAGTTAACTACGAGTTTAAAAAAAATGGGTGAAAGATACCAAGGGGCATTCCAAATAGAATAAGTCAACGACAGATTAAATCGTGACCAAAACAAAAAGGAGACAAAACCACAAACAGAAATACACCAATACATTTATAACTAAAAATAGTGTACCACGAACCCAACTAAAAAAACAGGGGTGAGTTCAGGTGCTCCGGAAGGGTAAGCAACTCCTGCTCTACGTTAATAAGTTAACTTACAAAAAATTACTTAAGAGTTACCACAACCACAAATTGTGGTTAGTTCGTAGTTAAGTCTTACTCCGAATTAAATTATTGTGCAACTGGGTCCCGAAGAATAAGGAAAGACACAAAACTTTGCCTCAGTTCGAACGCTTATCCCCTTGATGTTACCAAGCGCATCAAGCGCTTTTCCTGGGGGTCAATGACCCCGTAACAGGTCACAAATTCGATAATTCGGGTGTAAATTGAATGTTATGTAAAGTAAAAATGACAATGTTAAACATGTTTCCATCTGTTTGGAATTGTATTTGGCATTTTTGCAGGTTGAAGCATTTTTTAGGTATCATATAATCAAAAATATTATTATAGAAAGTGCAAATGTAATTCTAATGAATAGTAAAATAAAATGTTGACTTTGAATTTACCTCCAATGGCATATGAGGTGAATTGAAGGCAAGTTGGAGAAACAAAGGCTGTTGACGGTCATGTTCACTGATTATCTCTACAGCACGTCTTCCAAACATTTCCTGGAGAAAAGAGAATGGTAAGTTAAATTTGCGCATCTTTCGTTAAGGGAACCGTTTTCGATAAAATCAATTTTTGTACCAAACCCATTAATTAAAAATGCGATTTTTTATTTAAACAAGTAAGATAAAGAGAGAAAAATCACTTGTAGTACTGCTATTGTTATGTTCAATGGAAGATGATTTCTAACAGATCAAATTTTCAAAATAGAATTTCATTTAAGTTGTAAGAGAGAAAACTATTTTGAAGCTATGTGTGAAGATGACTTAAAGCAGGGGCATATCAAAATATCAAAACAGATAAAATGTTCCGAAAAATGTAATTTCAGTTGTTACAGAGAGAAATGTATTAAAACTATGTTTGAAGATTACATAAAGAAGGGGAGTCGATTAACGCCTTATTTCCTTGTGCAATATAACTGACTAGTTAAGTTAAATAATAAAAATAATTAATGTATTTGTATTTCTAAATCCGGACCGAACGAAATACCGACTTTCGCCAAAATCTGCGAAGCATCCAGTCAAGAAAATTTTCTTTTCATAATCGTCCTGCACATTTACGATGGTTATATCTGACAATTCACCATTCAAGGTGATGCAAATGATATGAATTCAATGATATAAATCATTCAAAATACATAAAAAACTATAAGGACTCAGTAAAAGGAAAAATAGTTTTATATGACAGTATTATACCGTAAGATATTCTGTAGGAGGGTTGTACACATGCGTTCCTCGTCTAAAATCATATTCTAAAAATTAAAATAAAATAAAAAGAATCATGCTTTTTATTTCAGTTAATCCCCATGAGGTATTTCGATAGATATTGGCAGGAAAGAAATCAAAATGATAAAAGTCTGGAACAGATATTTTATCGAATAAATAATACTAATAATTATAATAATAATAATAATAAAAATAATAATAATAACAATAATGATAATAATGATAATACAATTGTAATAACAATAATAACAACAAAAACAACAACAATAATAATCATAATAATAATAATGATACTAATAATTATAATAATAATAATAATAATAATAAATAATAATAATAATAATAATAATAATAATAATAATAATGAATAATAATAATAAATAATAATAATAATGAAATAATAATAATAATAGCATGGATAATCGAATAATGATGAACCGTTATATAAACGGGCAAGATTTTTTTTAAAAAGTAGGTCCACACATGCATGCTGACCTGGTAACGATTTTATGGGGTAAGCACTTCGGGTTTGGACTCTTTTCATAATAGAAGAGTTAAGATAATGAATACAGTGGAATGTCGCCTATAGACTACTTCACTCTCATCATACAGTATATCAAAATGTAACCTCAGTTGGATAGTGCTGATAGGGAGGTTCCACTGTACTTAAGAGACTATCCCACAATTCCGAGGAATTTAATCCAGTCATTAGGCTAGTCTTCATAGCGATGTTCCAATGTACTTATAGTTTAATGATTCATTTATTAGATTTTAACATTGTAATTATGGACAATACACCACCGTCAAGAACATTGATGGTAAGCGTAATTTCTGACATCCTTTTAAGAGCAATATAACAGTAGAAAAAAAAAACATACTTCCAATGACATCCAATAATAGACTCAGTGCCACTGTTCTGTTGTAGTAATCAATAGCGCCCGTGTAGAAACCCAAAAAGCTGTCGAATCCTCTTCGTGTAGGCGTATATTTAATGTTACAGTGGCCCACGTGCCATCTGAAAAATAAACTCATCTTCTTACCCATAATTCTTATTTCCAGTACTATGAGACAAGATTACACTTAGAAAATCTCAGAAGTCCTCTTTTCTACAATGTTTTGACAGTTTTATTCTCAGAGCTAAACAACCCAACACGGACTACATTGTTGAAATCTCGAATCGTGACTTCGAAAGTTTTATGGCCGATACGATTTTTTAAACGGCATGGGCTCCGTTTGCAGGAATTTGGATGATATTATTGAGCATAACATTTATAAATAAACATAAATTTTGACTACCTTTGATAATCAAATGTAGAGCACGTGACACTTTCGACCGAAATTGCAATCCTACCGAACATGTTGAGTTTCAGCGGAACATTCACGACGAATCAGGCATGCCGATAGGGGACGAGAACTCCTTCCGAACACCTGGTCCCATCCCATAAGGGATTGGCAATTGTTTTTCACGTTTACAGCGTTATTATTCATATCCTGTGCATTAAGACTTGGATTTTGGAACACCTCTAGAGACTTCTGCAATTTTATTATCTTAATTCATCCAGCTATTTTCATAAGTGTTTACCTTGACACAGCAAGCCGGCTATTTCGAAAGCATGAGCAATTGTAAATTTCAAAATAAACAAGAAAAAAGGAACTTGCCTCATATTTGTATATATGTATGATTATGCAGGAGTGAAAATGAATTCATTATTGATTTTCAATTGATCAATTTGTATTTAGGTAAGTTGGAGAGACAAACCATAAATATTAAGCATAATAATGTCAGTGTTAAAAGTTCAACCATGTTTAAATAGTAATAAAAAACTAAGCCGAGGAATGAAAAAAAATCAAGTTTAGGGGGATTTCATTATATTAAGGTACATTTTAAGTGAGTCCGACATATATATCAATCAAAATAATGACTAACTTTCCAACTAGATGAGTTTTATAATTCAGCTCTTTTAATTTTTCCGCCAGTACTGGAATATTTTCCGGAATGTATTCAGGAAAGTCATCATCAAGAGCGCCAGTCTGAAAAGAAATGATTGAAATTCATGATATATATATTTTCAATTATGTTGACAGTAACAATGTTTTTACTTGTTAGAAGTGGTTTATAAGGGAACGCAGTGTTTCCTTGGTACTGTATGTCATTCAAATTCTAAGGTCATTTGTTTCTGATGAATTTTCGCCTTCCGTTTCTGCATTTCGTTTGCAGATTTGATACAGGAAATGGACAATAGTCCCTTTTCACATCTGTTCCTAATACGTATCCAGTTTTCACTCAAACAATTTCCTAGATAAATCCTTAACAAAATTTCGGAGTACCCACATAGTAAATATTTTGTGAACATGGTAAATATTTTATGAACAAACTACGTTGTTATCAACTACATGTACTTCTAGAATTAATTTTAACTTCTTTATTCCATGGTCAATGTGTCTTTAAAATGGAAAACGTAATATACAGATAGTTCAGAATATAAATCAATAAATGAATTAATAAATAAATAGATTAGAATGAGCAGACCTATCAACAGATCGAATTTAACCATTATCTAACAGTTCGTATGGCTTGGCTTGTGTGATTTTACTACGTACAAAGTAAAATATTGCCAAGACCTACAGAAATAGAGATTACACAACAAGTTGGGATTGATTATCATGTTTATCCAACTCGAGTTAGTTACTTTTCAAAGTTTCAAACCGCGAGCTTTAGCGAGCCACCACTTGAGTAAAGTGATCACTGGGTATTTATTTTTTATATTCCTCGGCCATAATATTAAAAATATACTATTTTAGAATAAAAGAGGGCAAATATAGATATTTGTTAGCTTTATCAGTTTTCCCTACCACTTCCGTATTATTAATTCATCCAATTTTGAAAGAATCTATGCCTTAATACTCATAAGTTCAGAGAGAAATTTTGATCCAGAAAATATCACTTACCTAGATCGTCAGCAATGATCAATACGATGTTAGGTGGCGTGTCCGTACTAATTACTGTGGAAACAGCGAGTAGTACCAACAAGCTTAGTAACATATTGTCGCAAAGTAACCCCTTTTCCTGCTGAAAGAAAAATAAATGGGAGAAAGGAGTTTTCTTAAACGCTCAATCATCATTTTGCAAATGAGTTGATAGGAGTATGAAGGCAACCTGTTGAATATATTCATATATATTTAGAATCTCCCTGGGAGGCACTGAAGGGGAAAAAGGAAAAAAAGTTCAAATCTGGTCATTGAGCATTGAGGGTTTATTAAAGTGTTGAAATCTACTGAGACGAGATCACGATTGTTCCTTTTCCGTCATAAGGGCAGGGAAAGCCACCCGTAGCACCCCGCGAATTCGAACCCACATAACATGAAGAGAATATGCAAGCCACCAGGCTAGGACGGCCCTAGATTCCTAATAACCCTGTTCGCTTCTAAGTGGCTGCATATTTTTATAACAGTAAAAACTGTAAGGAAATCATCGACACAAGAACATTCAGAAAATGGGATCGAACCCTAAATATTTTTTCTACCCTATTAAACATGCAATTGCGTGACTCCATCCAACTATTTTTTATGCATAACGATACCTTAGGTTCTACCCTTTTTATCCTTTCAGCATTTTTTTTTTTCGAAAATCATTGCGAACAACAGTAGTCTGTTAGATAAAAAATAATGAATAATAATGACAAAATGGGACATGTAGTGGATACTGAAATACTCGTAATAACAAAAGTCCAACCTTGGAGGGACCGCTTTGACAAAGTGATTAATCATATTCGCCTTTCGATCATAAGGTCCTGGGTTCGAGTCCCAGCCACGCTGCGGTTGGATGTTCTTGTCTTCCGGATGAGACAGTAAAAACCAAGGTCCCGTGTCATGTTTTCACGTTAAAGAACCCTCCCTGTTCTACAATAGGGAGTCGAACCGAGCATAGACAAAATATGTTGCTCTGCGCAATTACACAGTGCCGTCTTAATATAAGTGAAAGATTCTTGAGGTTATAAACAATACAACTATTCAACTTACCTTGCCCCTTATTTTCACTTGGTATATTCTAAATAACTAAAGTCAGCCATGATGCTTCAGACATTCGCCTACTTTCATGATATAACCCATCTAGCATTTATCACCTTTACCTGTGCTCGAGAGCCATGTAACGTTTACAATCATAGTTTTTTGAGATATTTTTATTTTTTCTTCACCACGCAATGAATAGCGTAACACTCTTTAACATGTGAATAGATTTTAAATATCACCCCGCCTTTTTAGTAGGATCAAACACATTACTGTTCTCGTTCTAGTTATTCACCCAGATACTTCATCCGTGAAGAAGCACTCGGGTAAATTTCATTTGACTCGTATCTTTATTTGTTTGAAAAATTTTGGTTGCATTTTCTTTTTTTTACAAAGCTTTATAATAACTTGCTTCATATGAACTGGGGCAGAAACTAACACGTGTTAAAGATCCGCTTTAAGATATCGAATCTGTTAGGAATCTTTGCAAAAAAATGTTTTGATAGTACATGTATGATCAAACTTTATAAATAGCATGAAAATAACATTACTTAAATGATCAAATACCCATGGTTGTACGGAAGACATCTCAATGAGGATTCCGCCATACCAACCAAGCAAATTTCGACTTGATAAGTGTTGATTTATGCAATAATTCAAATATCTAACTTTCTTGAACGAAAGGCTTGGAATTTAATTCCCAAACTGTAATATTCATGAAAAGAGGTGCATTTCGGTGATCAGGATGCTGAATTTCTATGTTTGTCTTGAAATGAAACAAATATTTAAAGAGACATAATTTTATCCTTCAATAGGTACAGTAAATTGTTTCTTTATACGAGGTTGTTGTTGTTGATGTACATGTATTGTTGTTTAACGTCCCACTCAAAAAAAATCACTCATATGGAGACTTTCCCGTCTGCCAGTGAAGGGCGACAATTTTTGCCTGTGCTCGACACTGCTGGCAGTAGAGCAGAGAGGTTTCTTTAACGTGCCAACACCTACTGTAACACGGGGCCTTATTTTTACTGTCTAATCCGAAAGACAGTGGCGCTGCGCGGATTCGAATCCCTGACCCTTTGACTCGAAGTCGAAAACGCTAACCACTGGACCACGGCGCCCCCCCCCCCTTTATAAAATTCCATTCTAATGAAAACGCGATCTTCAATATGCTCCTCTCTGGAAGATCAAATGGAATTCCGTTGAGAGGGCAAACGTCATGACCCCGAGGTCGCGACCTTAACATGCATATGCATATGTTTTATTGATTAACCACAGCTTTTTTTATAAACGCGTTTGGAAAGGAGATGCGTGAAGCTGACTTCATTCAACAATGCGGCTTTGAGGTTGCCCTTTGTTGAATGACGTCAGCTACGCACATCGGCTCGTGCGGCTACGGTATTGAACGCATCTAATTTATGCCGACGATTTCTGTGGACATAAATTTGACCGGTTCTTTGCAAAAAGAATGGGATTTGCCCTTTTTGCGCCCTTACAATGACGTTTTGATAAAACGTACACAATCGAAATTACTGCAAAACTAGCAGTGAATCGTGAATACCCTGCGAGTTTTCAACTTCACTGACCAGTCAAATAACCCAAAACAAACATGGTGCATGAGAATGTGTTTTATAGCATTGTTTGGCTACCGTAAACAATGTTGTCTGCTCCTAAAATGCAAAACATATGCAAAGCTTTTGAAATCGACAAGCTTAGAGGCAACCGGCGAAAAGCAATCACAGTGATTGTATAAAATGGCGACATTGATGATTTTGTGGGCACAAGAACGGGTAGTCGCAAGTCTTTGACATACGAGTGTTAGACCTTTAGTAAAACCCAAGTTGTCTACACATTCCATATTCCTTCCTCTTGCACATGGTCGAACGTAACACCCTGTTTGATTAGATGCGGATACTCTTCACCGCATCCAATCAAATGCAGCTAGCTGATGTGACGAAAATCTCACCAAATCTGCCAAGGGTAGGAGAGGAGAGAAGCGGATCGTAAACCCTTGGCTAGCAAAGATGCACTCATAGATACTTTACCTTATTATGCATAGACGAGCCAACGAAAACACATGCTCTGCTTGACAGTTTTCTGTGTGGTTGATTTTGATTCTGCTATGTTTTGTAAAAATTGTTCCATGTTCAGAAATTGTCCGGTCTTATGTATATCATGGTTTAAAGAAAACTTGGACTACGAATGCAACCAACGGGCAAAAACCTCCCTCAGTTAAAAGAAATCAAATGAGATTGATACAATTCATCAACAATTTGCAAGGGAAAGGGGAACCTTTCTAATCATAAATGTAGGTAAAACAATGAGGATTGAAGGTAATTAATAAAGTCGACAGTAGATCAAGTGTATGGTTTTTGACGTCAGACTTCTATATTTCCTCAACCAAAAGTATTTGCAGAATGAATGAAAAAAAGTTTATTAAGCGGTAAAAAAGTCATAGACGGTATGTTAGCATCATTGGTGCGATATAACGCCATTGCTATAAGAAATTCCAAAATCCTCAATATTAGAGGTTTCCTGAGCTGTAACTAGCGATTCCTTGAAACAGTTTAATCGATGTATCATAAAGTTCAATAAGTCTGGATAATGGCAAGCCAAGTTGAATCTCTCCTACGGATCTCCTGAAACAGATTTTAGAATAGATTCATTTAAATGTCGGATGCTATACTTTAGCATAGCTGTATGTTAACTGTGGAATTAGTTATTACTTGAAGAAAACGCTTCAATCCTTCTTATCCTTTTGAAAATAAGCATGTTTCCGCTCACTGAGCAAAAGAAAAAAATAAATAAAATACTTAAAGCGATAAAACCGTACACAAGCATCTGATTCGAATATGACGTCATACTGAAATAATTTTAATACATTGTATCAAGTCGCTAAGGGGAATGGATAAAATCACATAAAATAGGGAATTTGCTTACTACAGTTAAAGAGGGAAAATGGATACCGTTCTCGGGATCTCTCGCTCTCTTTGTGTGTATGAGAGAGAGAGAGAGAGAGAGAGAGAGAGAGAGAGAGAGAGAGAATCAGACATTTGGCATATTTGAGAGAAAGAGAGAGAGGGAGACAAAAAAAAGAGAGAGACAGAGAGAGAGTCAGAGAAAGACAGACAGAAAGAGAGAGACAGAGAGATTCTTAGAATTTAAGATATGCATACTTGTAATATTCGCCAAATCTTTTTTTCTATTGGAGTGTATTTTTTATTATCTGAAAAACCAATTACGCCTTTATTAAGGCAGCCCTTGAACACTTGATGTAGATCTAAAACCCTCTCAAACACTGACCGATTCACAATTATGTGGTGCTACTCACGTGCAGTCATTTTGCAGGGGCATCCTTCACTATATCTGACCCTTTCACAGAACAGTGAAATGGTACCTCTAAAACGCGGAGAAACTGTTTACAAAAAGGATGCGACTGATTTTATAAAGAACTTTCAAAATGTTTAATTCAAGTGTTTTTTTTCAAATTCTGCTCCATTTTGTTTCATTTTACAAATGTATATCAAAATATAGTTGTTTTGTTGTCTTCCCTTTTTAGGGTTGAATTCCATTAAAAGTAAAGCAAAATATAATTTCCACAAATCATTTTCGCGAGTTCACAGCAAACTTTTATCATGTAAATGAACAACAAAGACACGATAAGAAAATAATCTTATCGGGTTGACCATCTTTCCCCCTGTCCTTTTTGGTATATAATTCATCCAATTCATCCAGTGACATGTAAATACATGTATATGCTATGGCTGGTTTTATCATATCTTTTTGTGAAGGATGTAAATTTATCAATGTCTCGATTTCAATTCACAAAGGTACATACAGGATAAAAAAGGAAGAGGATCATGTACATAGTGTCGCTTTTCAAAATACGCGTCATATTCAAAATAGCTGGAGAAATGTCCATTTATCAGTATCAATTTGTTTTCTTCTTGCCGTAGACGGGGAAGCAGTGTTAAATTTTAAATGTGTAAAAGGGAGCGGATACGTGACAAAATTAATAAGACCTTGAAGTTCGATGTTGGTCTAAAGAGATGAAAAAAATGTTTTACCCTTTCTTAATATACAATACGTAGTTTGTCATAAAGTTTGAAATAATTACATGATACCCAGACACACAAAAACCTCGTTATGATGCAGCGTCTCGAAAAAAGAGAAAATAGGTTACACTGTTAGAATGACAATAATAACGAGGTGAAAGATTTTTTTCTTTTGATTGGTCATCGATAAATGACGGCATTTAATTAAACGGGATTTGCATACGCTCCGGGATGTCCTAAGTATGACGGGGACCGCATTGGCCCACTGGTAGGCGCATTTGCGCTAACATAGCTAGACCGTGGATTATAATAAGCGCCGTGCTGTTGTTGACTATCCCCGACTTTAGGATAAAACACTAAGAACGAGGTCCCATGTCGTAGTAGGTGTCTGCAGGTTAAAAAACCTCCCGAATTTACAGCCATAAATAAAACAAGCATACGTTAAATTTGTCGTTCATCATTGCCATACTGTAATGTTTCAATGTAAGTGAAAGATTCTTGAATTTGGCGTTAACCAACACTCAAATCAACGATCTTAAGACCGAGACAACTTCCATTTTTACATGTACCAGTTACCATGTGATCCAGGGGGATTTTTGTTCTGTTTTTACGCCTATTGCATTTTAGAAAAACAATGGAGCCTCGCTATTAAGACCACCCAAGTGACTGGCTAAAATTGGTCTGATTAGTTAGGTGGTCTCTTAAGTGAAGTTTTAGTAACCTTTAATAATGATAAATAGACTGGATTTTGATGGTCTTAATACCGATGTGGTCCCCTAAATGAGGTGGTCTTAGGTTGGTTTCACTGTATGTCTCCTCCTCACTATCTATTGATAATATCTATGAAACTTATTTCAAAACACATGCTTCATGATAAATCCTTACCAAATAAGATAAATAGACGAGATGAAGACACATACTCATAATAAGATCATAAATCTGCTCGACCTGAATTTTTACGCTTGATTTAGCATATAACATCATGTAAAATATGAGAAAGTGGTACTGTCCCGTTTTTTGTTCATCTGACCTATAATCGAACAATTTAAGGAGCGTACATTTTTCGACAATATGAAAAAATATCTTATGATAATATCTGGAACCGCTGTAACTTACGCCCGAGGCATTCTGCTTTGTTATATCCATGTATACAAATCCCTATATAAACTATATGGGGAAATAAACCAACAGACTTGCTATTTAGTTTTTCCTTCAAAAACAGTTCTTTCTGCCCGGTCATTTAATTTCCCGCAATTTTAACCAAACTGCAATTTGTTTGGTTAACGTTTCAAACGCATCTATGACCATGGATATATTTTTGCCTGCATTTTACTCCGGTGTAATTAATGGCAGTATCATGCTGAAGTTAAGATGAGGATCATCGGACGGGAATTTTAAATGACCATGGCAGTAAAAACATGACAAATGTTATAGAGGCCTCATGAGGATACTAGACGAACATCTGACAAATATTATGACATATATTGAGGATTTATGTGGGTTCAGCGATGAAACTGACATGGTCAATATCTCGGGGAAATATTGTGCTGAACTATGTAGACAAAAATTAAGACGCGACATACTGCAGTTCATTAAAAGTTGTTTCACATAACAAAACAATTATTGACTTGGTCCGACGGCAAAAGCAATTTACTTGGAACTCTCGTTCCTGACTATTATCCTGACTAAATAGTCACGACCTCGGGTGCCAACACAATTGCTGTTACCCTCGGACCCAGTCAACAATTGCATACTGTTTAAGGCAATAATTTCCCCAACATTCAACTCGGACGGCATTCAAATGATGATAGACAGATTTTCAAAGAGAATATGCGAGTGAGCGTTTCCATTAGATTCATTGTTTGTAGTTTTTTGCTGACCGAAAGGGACAGAGGGGCCGCCGTGACCTAATTGTTTTCTAATCATGAGGTACAGGGTTCGAGTCCGAGCTACGTCACGGTTAGCTCTCTCTGTGTTCCGGAAAGGAGAGCAAAAATTGAGGTTCTCCGTAACAGTATAGGTTAAGAACCCTCCCTTCTATATGGTCATAAGTGCTGGGCAAAGGCAAAATTTGTCGCCCTTCATTGGTATACGGCGACGTCTTTTTTTGAGTGGGACCTTAAACAACAATAAAACAATCCCACCGGCAAAATATGAAGAAAACTCTGTTTTTATACTTTGCAATCTCTTGACAACATCAGTTGACTCTTACAAACATTTGAAAGAAATCGTTTAGAAAATAAGCAGACCAACTTGATGTTTTTTCACCAATTGACATTTACAAAGAACCAAAGCCATATGAGATCTCTGAAAGCCAAGGATAGACAAAATCATCATATCAGCTATACAAGTATCACACATGTATCTCGTTTCACCTGTTTTCTTTAGATGCTGTAAAGATTAAATTTAAACAGGGGTCGACAGAGGAGTAAAATCACACCTTTCAAAAATAAATACACAGTTGCCAGAGTCATTTACAGAGATATTTTTGTTGTTGATCAACAAGTGTGAAATAAAGTATGATATGGGCATTCAACAGAATTCTTTAAAGTGTTCCATCGTCCTATTTTATCACCCGATGAAACGAAGCGGAACTTTGTAGATCTGGGTTGACTTGCTCGAGAAACCGGGATGCTCATTTTAAATATTTTGACAAATGACTTTCAATAATTGACATGTAAATAAGGGACAAAATACAGATGATTTTAGATGTTAGGTTTATACAAATGGTACGGGTTTCTATGTGGAATGTATGATAAGCACACATGTATTGAAGATAGGTATTTCTTGCTTATAAACGATGCAATGTGACTTTTTCATCTTGTTCAGTAAAATACAGGCGACAAGTCAAGAAGGGACAATAGGAGAAAACAAGTTCAAAGTGTTATATTTAAACTTTTTCTTCTGATATATTTCTCTTTGCTGGTCACCACTTTTATTTAGATCAATATCATTAAAATAAAGGTAGGAAAACGTGAAAACGACAGGTCAATGGAGTTGAGTCATGTGCAGTGTATACAGTGGGTTCCTATACTTTCCTTGATAGACTAGTTTTCAGTAGCGCCGGAGAGTAATAGAGTCTTCCCCTACCTTTATGGTAGGCTTTTTAAGAAGCTTTCCCCGAGGGCATAGAGTCCTCTGTCTTTCCCTCAATAGAAGGGATGAATAATTTTCTTCCAACATTTAATATAGTTTATATTTCAACCGTCTGCAAATAATGAGAGGAGAATGGCGTAAGAATACAGCCAAGAAAGGTAAGAGCCTCACCAATGGCATGTTTTTCATCCTTATACTTGAAAGTAGTCCATCGAAACGTTAGATAAAATTATCAACAATTTTACATAATAAATTAATCCAATTCAATTTCATGAATAAATCACGTTATTATTTAATGTTTTGTCAAATTTGAAATACTTTTTCATGTTTGTATTAAATTGTCGTAGTTGTATTTATGTTTGATGGAACCAAGTGTAACGTCATGAAAACAGTGATGTTACATTTCCGGAGTAGCGCGTGTAGTTTGTCAATAAACTAATTTAGTTATTAGTTAGTTAGTTTAGTTTAGTTATTATTAGTTATATAAGGATAAATAAAATCCCTAGGGGCTGACAAGGAAATCTTGTCCCATGAAAAGGGGAGATAAATCTGCGAACAATGGGAGAACACCATATCTAATCTGGAGAGAGGCGATTGGCATCTCTTACATTTCATAATGGAAACAATGCATTTTTTATGGAAAATGTTAACACAAAATGTTATTTCATGTTGTTTTTTTTTTTTTTTTTTTTGTTTTTTTTTTTTGCATTACGAAAAATATTCGGCAACCTTTCAGTCATATGGCTGGAACCAGTTTTATTGGTTGGGGAGAGATTTTCTTGCTGATGATTCATGATACCCTATGCGTTCGGTAAAATATTGATTTCGGTTTGAAAAGTCATGTATTCTTGTGCTGACCAACAAAGGTTGTCACTAAAATGTTTGTACTCAATGTTTGAATGATGCTTGCAATTTTGAAGAAATTTAAGACTAAGATTTAGATGGTGTAGTAGCTATTTTGATTTTTTTTTTAATTCACATCTTCATTGTTGTCACACATTTCAGAGAAGAAACAATTTGAGAGAATATGAAGGGTTTTAATTGAATGAATAGAGACAGTCCATTTATCCTCTACCATATGACAAACATCGACTCGAATAGCGGTCTTTGTAAATATAAATGTAACACAGTTAATTCAAGCAAACGAGTAAGGTAAAACAATAAACATTAAGTATATGGCGTATTGCATCAGAGGGTCGAGGCAAACCACCGGGGTTCCGAGACAGATGTTTCTCACCTTGTAAAGAATAATTCATCATTGAACCCGTTCTGCGGTATCTCTGTCTCGCACCCCCCCCCCCCCNNCCCCCCCCCCCCCCCCCCCCCCCGCCGCGTGCTTGTCTCGAACACTCTGACATCACATATGTACTTGACCTTCTTTTGGCGTAGGTCATACGCTTCAATGTAGAGAAGAGCATATATGCCCAAATCAAAAATACATTCTTGGAGGGTGAGAGCAAAATAATCAACCACCACTTCGTACGAGAACAGAGAAAACAGAAATATAATCCCTGTGTCAAAGATTTACACATGCATATCTTCGACACTCGGGTGACATATTCCTCTGGTGGAGGAGTTATCTGGTGGATAGTGCAGCCCGCAATGTGCGAACAGTAGTCTCTTTCCTTATGTTCTAATTCGCTCGCCGCTCAAACGACACATAAAATATTTAT
>JACSZP010002032.1:0-12186 GCA_016161895.1 Pinna nobilis
AATTCAACATGACCTTTTATACTGCTGAGACACGGTAAAAGAGTGTTGTATGCATGTTTATTAACTACTCTTGATAGTTTTTAACATTTTTCACATAAAATAAAGTTTGAATATGCCTGCTATTCCGTTCAAAGTGCAGAATTAAATGTCTGAACAAGTTGCATTTGCACTAGAACTGCACAGTTACGCTGCAGCCGTCTCAGCCCGTATCTTGCACATCTGAGTCATCAGTATACCTTTTGAAGTGATGTTGGTGTTGCTGGGCTGTTTACTGGTAATGTCTGGCATCCTTCTCTCAATTCTAATTCAAGGATGCACGAACATTTCACAGATGACTGCAGTTTAGTACCAGAATCCTATTTTTATTATGTCAATTGTATTTACAATTGTGTGCAAAAGCTTATACGTTGTAGTAGACAATCAATTTAAGACAGAATAAGGGAAGTTAGCTTATATTTTGCAATATTTGTGTGTCTCAACGTGAATTAATATTAAGTGTTATAACTCAGTAATTGTTAGTATTACATGTTGTGTTACATATATTCCACAGGTGCTGGAGTCTTCATTAAATGGTATTGAATCAATGAGTGTTCTTCAATTTAACATGGAAGCAGAGCGTGCTTAGGAGACAGTGATCCATGGTGTGAACAGTGTAGTGCAGTGTTTTGAACCGTGAAAAGTATGTAAAGCGTAGTGAAAAGCGTTAGCGAGGAATTCAGGGAGGAATCATACAGCGTTAAGCAGCGTAGTGACCAGTGTCGAAGAAAATATGGCATCAGTGAGTTACAAAGTTCCACCAGTATTTACAGTGAATAAACCATACAATAGGCGGGTTGATGAAATCAAAGCATGGCAAGCGTTATCAGACTTAGAGGCAAAGAAGCGGGGAATAGCAATAGCGTCATCCCTACCGGAAGAGGGACAGAACTCTGTCAGAGATAAAGTATTTAGTGAATTGACAGTTGATATTCTGATGATGGTGTGGACAAACTCATCGCCTTTATGGACAAAATCTTCAAAAAAGATGAGCTCAGTGAAGCATATGAAGCGTACACAGAATTTGATCATTTCAGACGAAGTAAAGTTTCTTCAATGGAGGACTATGTGATTGAGTTTGAGAAGCTGTACAATGAAACTAGGAAATTTCACATGGAACTGCCACAGCCTGTCTTAGCATTCAAACGTCTTGAGTATTCTGAGCTAGAAATGAAAGACAGACAACTTGTATTAATAGGCGTAGACTAAAAGAAGGTAGATGACTTATTCAAACAAATGTCTACTTCACTTAAAAAGTTTTTCGGACAGCAAGCTGCCTCAAGCCATGAAATGGGTTGCACCTCAAGCATTAAAGTGGAATCTGTATGCATCACTACAGAAGATGTTAATTATTCCAGGAACCACTTTGGGAGGAACACAGGATACAGGAACCGTGGCAATTACAGGAGTTGTGGTAATTACAGGAGTCGTGGTAATTACAGGAGTCGTGGTAATTACAGGAGTCGTGGTAATTACAGGAGTCGTGGTAATTTCAGTGGCAGAGGGAACAGTAACTACAGATCAGGTGATTCATGGAACAGAAATGGCCCTGGAGACAAAGCAAAGGGAACAAACATCACCAACAAGCCTCTGAATCCAGAGGGACCTGATGGACGGCCGCTTCGTTGCCTTAGGTGTGACTCAGTAAGGCAATTGGTGAAACAGTGTCCCCACTCTTATGAGAATATGTCAAAGAATAGTGTAGAAAATGCTGTATTGTTCACTGGCAATAGACCACAAGAGACACTCATTCTTCTCGCAGAATCATCCAACTCGGCTGTTCTAGATAGTGCCTGTACAACAACTGTTGCTGGTGAAACATGGATGAACTGTTACTTGGACTCCCTTGATCCTGCTGTCCGTAAAAAGGTTGTTGAACAGCCTAGTGATACCAAGTTCAAGTTTGGTGGTGGAACTGTGCTCCAATCGAAGAAGGTCGTTAAGTTCCCTTGTGTCATTGCTGGCACAGAGTGTGAAATACAGTCAGATGTAGTGGCCAGTGATATACCTCTGCTACTCAGCAAGGACTCAATGAAGAAAGCAAAAGTGAAGCTTGATCTAGAGAATGACTGTGCATCCATTTTTGGAAAAGACGTTCAGCTTCAAAGTACATCATCTGGACACTACTGCGTACCAATCAATCAGATCAATGTGAGTGTAGAAGATACAAAGTCAGCGTTAGTAGCCTCAAAGGAAACAGAGACTAATTCTGTCATACAGAAATTACATAAACAGTTTGCACACCCAACAGCAAAGCGTTTAAAATCCCTCCTAAAGGATACAGGGGGTTAAACAGAGGAACTCATGGTATGTGTGGATAGAGTGACCGAGAACTGTGAGCTGTGTAAACAGTACAATAAGACTCCAGCACGACCAGTTGTCTCCCTTCCACTGGCAACAGACTTCAATGAAGTTGTAGCGGTCGACTTGAAGGAATGGAAATCCAGTGTATACTTTTGCATCTTGTTGATGTAGCCACAAGATTCAGCCTTGCAGCTGTGGTGAGAAGGAAGACACCAGAGGTTATTACAGAAAAGATCATGACAATGTGGATTGGCAGTGGTATGGGACCTCCAAAAAAGTTCCTAGCAGACAATGGTGGAGAGTTTGCCAATGAGATCTTTCGTGATATGTGTGAGAATTTGAACATTGAAGTGTTGAACACAGCTGCATACAGCCCTTGGCAGAATGGAATATGTGAGAGAAATCATGCTGTTGTTGACAACTGTGTAGAGAAGATACTTGAGGATCAACCAGATTTGAACCTGGAAGTTGCTTTGGCATGGGCAGTAAATGCAAAGAACTGTTTGTCAATGGTGTATGGTTGGAGTCCATATCAGTTAGTGTTTGGTGCCAATCCAAATTTGCCCTCTGTTCTCACAGATAAGCCACCAGCCCTAGAGAATACAACCATCAGTCAGAACTTCGCCAAGCATCTTAATGCACTACACTCTGGAAGGCGTGCATTCATCCAGGCAGAATCTTCAGAAAGGATCCGTAGGGCGTTAAGGCACAAGATCAGAGCATCTGGAGAGTGTTATCAACAGGGAGACAGAGTTTACTACAAGCGAGATGATGACAACAAATGGAAGGGACCAGGAACAGTCATTGGCCAAGATGGCAAGGTTGTCTTTGTGCGACATGGAAGTGTTTATGTTAGAGTACATCCTTGTCGATTAATTAGATGTGGGCTAGAGGGTTATGAGGAAAATTCACAAAAAGAAGAAGGTAGTGGTCAACAACAGGATGGGAAGCAGTTTGACAACACTGATAGTGATAATGAGCATGTACAAGATTTACATACAGAACAAGCCGTTGGACCACAGTAAAGACAGGGGAACATTGCTCCAGTTGAATTTGGACCAAATGTACAAGGTGAAGATGAAGAAAAATGTATTGTTCAACCAAAGAAGAGTGTCCCAAAGGTTGGTGAAAACATTGAATTTCGAATGCATGGCAATGATAGGTGGATGAAAGCCACAGTTCTTAGTCGAGGGGGTAAAGCCACTGGAAAAAACTGGGCTTATTTGAACATACAGGAAGAAAACAAGGAACTGCCTTCAGGTATAGATTTTCAAAGAGATGTGCCTGACTGGCGTGTAAGTGAAAATGTCAATGAAGTGAACTCAGTTTTTGTTCCCAATAGTCGACACAATGAATATGAAGTGAAATGTGCCATGAAGAAAGAATTAGAGAACTGGCAACAATTTGGTGTTTTTGAAAAGATCCCATATTCCGGTCAAAAACTGATGTCTACCAGATGGGTGATCACAGAAAAGGAGTTAGGCGATGTGTGCACTGTGAAGGCAGGACTTGTAGTCCGTGGATTTGAAGAAGAAACCCCTGTACAGTTTGACTCACCAACTGTACACAAGGAAAGCCTTCGATTATTCCTTGCTGCACCTGCTACACTGGGACACGACATACATTCCATTGATATCAAAGCAGCTTTCTTACAAGGTCAAGCTATAGACAGAGTGATCTATGTTCAACCTCTTAAATAATGTGAACCTGATGCTTCTGTTGTGTGGAAATTGAATAAGTGTGTTTTTGGACTTGTAGATGCCTCTAGAAACTGGTTCCTTAGTGTGAAGAAGGAGCTAGAACATTTGAAGTGTGAAGAATCAAAGTTGGATCCGGCACTGTTTTACTGGCATCAAGATGGTAAACTTGGGGGACTTTTCCTGATGCATGTTGATGACTTTCTGTAGGCAGGCAATGACAGGTTCAAGCAAGATGTGATATCTCCTATGCGGTTGAAGTTTCGTTGTGGAAAAGAGATTGATTGCAGTTTTAGGTATATTGGACTGGACATTGAACAAGCAGATAGACAGATCTATCTTAGTCAGAAGGACTACACAGATGAGCTTAAGTAAGTAGATCGTAATGTACACCCCAGTGATGTCAAGAACAAAATCTATCCAGAGATTGTTGGCCAGCTGCACTGGATAGCAACACAGAGCAGGCCAGACTTATCTTTTGATGTTCTAGATCTAGCAATATTTTGTGACTTGAATGATGCCAAACTTAGGGCAAAGATCAACAAAGTGGTTAGGAAAGCCCTGAGCAATCAGTACAAGATTGTGTATCCATGTCTTGAACGGATTGATGATTTAGAACTCCTCCTCTTCACGGATGCCTCATATGCTAATTATCAGACAGATTTTCAAGTGCCAGAGGACATCTCATTTTCTTAAAAGGGAAGAATGGGAAGACATGTCCTATAGCGTGGAGTGCTAAGAAGATCGGGCGAGTTGTGAAGAGCACCCTTGCAGCTGTAGCTCTGTCATTGGTGGAAGGACTTGATGCATGCTACTTTGTGCGAAGTATGCTTCAAGAAATGTTCAAAGTAAAAGACATTGTTATAAAATGCTTTACTGATAACAAATCACTGTGTCAGAATATTCATTCTACAAAACTAATCTCTGAGAAGCGCTTACGAATGGATTTAGCCAGCATAAAAGAGAGTGTTTGTGTGGGTGACATTACAGTGACTTGGGTTCACACTAGCAGCCAGATTGCAGACTGTTTGACCAAGACTGGGGCAGACTTTTATCGCTTGATTGATGCCTTGAAAACAGGAATTATGCGATAGTGATTATGAGACAGTCGTTACAGTGAATAATTTATCACAACCTTGGACAATTTGATACAGCTTTAATTTCTGACTTTTGTGACATACCTTATTCATATTCAGTGTTTCTACTCAGCAATTGTGACTTAAACATTCTTTCATTAGTTTTAATTCTGCACAGGCCGTGTGTGCTTTGTACTTATATTATAGGATGATTTACATTGATGGAATGCATCATATTGATATCACCTAATGGACATGTTATCACCTAATGGACATTTTATCACCTTATGGACATTTTAAGTTTTTTATATTAACATTTTCATTTTTGTTTATTTTCTTGTTTTATTCCAAAAAAAAGTATCCTTTTATTGTTTTAGAAAGACACAGGAATGTGTTAAGTATTCTATCTCAGTAATTGTTAGTATTACATGTTGTGTTACATATATTCCACAGGTGCTGGAGTCTTCATTAAATGGTATTGAATCAATGAGTGTTCTTCAATTTCACGATTAATTGCTCAATTTTTGAAATTTTAGGTGTAGATTCCCAGAAAATCGGGGGAAATGGCGATGTGCAAGCCTTGAATACAAATTTGTGATGAATTAAACATGACCTTTTATACTGATGAGACACGGTAAAAGAGTGTTGTATGCATGTTTATTAACTACAGTTGATAGTTTTTAACATTTTTCGCATAAAATAAAGTTTGAATATGCCTGCTATTCCGCATATTCCATTTTGTTATATCTTTATTTATTTGGTCAAATTTTTTTATTATGGTTTAGATCATCAATATTACTTAAATCTGGGGAAAAGGTAACACCTAGGGAATTAAATGGAGAACTTGTCCATTTTAATATTTATTTTCCACAAGAATCTGTGTTAGTAAACAAGTAAGCACCAATCCCAATCACCTTTGTCTTATCAATATTTGGCTTAAGGCCAGAGTATTTGGAAAACTGAAAAAGTAAATCAAGTGCACTTTTCAGGCTTTTTTTTCACTACCATCTAGAAAAGGGCAGGTGTCGTCTGCATACTGTAACAAACAAAATTCTTTCCGCCCGAATGTTATACCTTTAATGTATTTGTTTTGTCTAATTAGAATACCTTAGATTTCCGCACATAATATGAAGAGGTAAGGTGAGGCTGGGTCTCCTTGCATACATCCGCGCCCAATCTCGAAGAATTTTGAAAAAATATCCACTTTGGATCACACATAAACTTACATTTGTATTCAACAGTTTTATCCATTTACGAAAATTTCTACCACAACCAAAAAAATTAAGAATTCTAAACATAAATGACAAAGAAATCAATCGAATGCTATCTCGAAATCAATTAGTAAAATAGCTCCTGGAATATTTTTCTCTTTAGTATTTTGTAATATATCGATAATGCGCTTGTTTTCTCCTATATTTCGTCCAGACATAAAACCTCTTTGGTCTGGATGTATAAATTTGTGTAAAACAGATTTTAATCTATTAGCCAAGAGACCTGATAAAATCCTATACGAAACGTTGAGGAGGGATATTGGTCTCAAGTTTTTAGGTCACCTGAGCTTTGCTCATGGTGACCTATTGCGATCGCTTTTCGTCCGTCGTCGTGCGTCGTCCGTAATGCGTCGTCCGTTAACTTTTCACATTTTGAACTTCTTCTCAAGAACTACTGAAGGGATCAGGCCCAAACTTGGTACAGATGTTCTACACAAGGTCCCACACAAGTGTTGTTACTTTTCAGGGCCATGCAAAATCCAAGATGGCCGCCATGGCCTCTGATTGGCTGAGACATTTTGAACTTCTTCTCAAGAACCACTGAATGGATCAGGCCCAAACTTGGTACAGATATTCTACACAAGGTCCCACACAAGTGTTGTTACTTTTCGGGGCCATGCGAAATCCAAGATGGTCGCCATGGCCTCTGATTGGCTGAGATATTTAGAACTTCTTCTCAAGAACCACTGATTGGATCAGGCCCAAACTTTGTACATATGTTCTACACAAGGTCCCACACAAGTATTGTTACTTTTCGGGGCCATGCGAAATCGAAGATGGCCGCCATGGCCTCTGATTGGCTGAGACATTTTGAACTTCTTCTCAAGAACCGATGAATGGATCAGACCCAAACTTGGTACAGATGTTCTTAACAAGGTCCCACACAAGTGTTGTTACTTTTCGGGGCCATGCGAAATCCAAGATGGCCGTCATGGCCTTTGATTGGTTGAGACATTTTGAACTTCTTCTCAAGAACCACTGAAAGGATCAGGCCCAAACTAGGTACAGATGTTCTACACAAGGTTCCACATAAGTGTTGCTACTTTTCGGGGCCATGCGAAATTAACCTTTTACATTTTGAACTTTTTCTCATGAACCACTGAATGGATCAGGCCCAAACTTGGTACAGATGTTCTATACAAGGTCCCAAACAATTGTTGTTACTTTTCGGGGCCATGCGAAAACCAAGATGGCCGCCAACTTGGTACAGATGTTCTACACAAGGTCCCACATAAGTGTTGTTACTTTTCGGGCCATGAGAAATTAATTTTTTACATTTTGAACTTCTTTTCAAGAGCCACTAAATGTATCAGGCCCAAACTTGGTACAGATGTTCTACACAAGGTCTCACACAAGTGTTGTTACATTCTGGGGCCATGCAAAATCCAAGATGACCACCATGGCCTCTGATTGGCTGAGAAATTTTGAACTTCTTCTCAAGAATCACTGAATGGATCAGGCCCAATCTTAGTACAGATGTTCTACACAAGGTCCCACACAAGTGTTGTTACTTTCCAGGGCCATGCAAATCCAAGATGGCCGCCATGGCCTCTGATTGGCTGAGACATTTTGACCTTTTTCTAAAAAAAAACACTGAATGGATCTAGCCCAAACTTGGTACAGATGTTCTACACAAGGTCTCACACAAGTGTTGTTACATTTTGGGGCCATGCGAAATCCAAGATGGCCACCATGGCCTCTGATTGGCTGAGACATTTTGAACTTTTTCTCAAGAACCACTGAATGGATCTGGCCCAAACTTGGTACAGATGTTCTACACAAGGTCCAACACGTGTGTTGTTACTTTCCGGGGCCATGCGAAATCCAAGATAGCCACCATGGCCTCTATCTAATTGGCTGAGACATTTTGTACTTATCAAGTTTTTTTTTTTTTCAACCAAATGTGTCAGGGATGAACATTGGTTGAAGAAGACTCCCTTGGTTCAAAGATGGCTCTGTTCTAGGGCCAAATAAAGGTTGAAATTTTGTAAGTTTAAAAAATCTTCTTCTCTGGAAGTACACAGCCAAACAAGTTTATTTCTGGAACATAGCATCCTTTTGAGGTGTAGATTTTAGTTGTTTGTTTGTTTTTTTTTCAAGAAAAGGCCCTCGGGTCATTTATGGCCCTGTCCTGGGTTTAAACATTTCCCATTGGGTTACTATAGGATTTCATATTTTAGACTTCATCTCAAAAGCCCTTTGGTCAATTTCAACCAAATTAAAAAATGTATTACTCAGGTGACCGTTAAGGCCCATTGGGCCTCTTGTTTTAAGAAGTTTTGAGGTTTATTTGATTTTGGAATAATACTTATTATCCTTTGTTTCTGTGTAATTGACAGTTCATTTGATTAAACCCTTCTTTCCAAGATCTTATCAGAAGTATACTTAGTTGATCCCAAAATACTTTGTAAAATTCTACTGTAAATCCGTGCGGGCCTGGGGATTTGTTATTTTTCATCCTCTTCAAACAATTTGTTGCCTCAGTTAACGTTATGTCCTCATCAAGTTTAACCTATTCAGTTGCACTCGCTTTTGTGGTATCTTTTTCAGATACAATACTTTTTATATCAATTTTTTCTAACTCACTATTTCTTGACGTTTACAATGTTCTATAATAGTTTTCTATTTCTTGTAAAATTTGGTTTGATCTGACATATACAGTTTTTTTCTGTACTAAGTTTCATTACAGTTTTATTTATATTCCTTCTCTTTTCCAAATTAAAAAAAAAATATATTTCGATGGTTTTTCGCCATCTTCAATCCAGCGTGTTTTACTTCTGATCATTTTTCCTCGTATTTTCTCTTTTCTGTATTACTGCAACTCATCTTTTACGAGGCTTAATCTCCCATTTTGTTCATTGGTCTACAGAGGCAGCAGTTCTAGTCTTTTAATTTCATTTTCGAATTTTCTTGCTCACCTCTGGCTTTCTTTCGATACGATGCATATGATATGGTGACCCCCTGATATTTGTTAAAAGAATATCGGGAAAACGTTTATCATTAACATTAAGTTGAATATCGTTATCATTAACGTCATCTGTATTATTACCGTCTGATGTATACAGTGTTCTTGGTTTTTTTTAAATTTCATTCTTGACTAACTCAGTGTAAGTTTTATTCATTAACAAGGCGGTTTTTAAGGTCCAAAAACCTTTACCTTTTTATGATTATCAGAAGACAGAAGACAGACATAGAAACGAACAAACACAAGTAAGCATAAAAAAAAACTACGATCCGCTGTATGCCGATTCATCTGTGTATCAGCGACTGTTTTGGGGATTTTCGTTCTGGCCTGTATCGTGATTTATTTCACCATTGATCTGCATCAACTTCTGATCTACATTATCAGATAATTATATCGAAAATATGTCTCTCTCCAATCGTTTCTATTGTATGTATGTTGCAGTTGAAATACCAAGCCCCATATATATTCTCGTTCTCTCTTAGCTTGCTAATCAGGTCAAGATTCCTTGTAGTTACATGATCTCTCGTGGACCACGCTTCTTCGTGGGAACACGATGAATTGCCAAGATATCATCCCTGCTGATGGTCACTCCCTCCCTAGCCAAAATATTAATAAAGTCGTCTTTCAGGTTATAGCTGGTTTCTGGTTTCTTTTCTGACCAGTTTAGAATTTTTATGTTATTCTTTTGCGAGTACGGTTGGTTATGATTTGCTAATTCTAATGCTTCATTTGCTTTTTTCATGACATAGTTGAGAGAAGTTTTTAATTGGCGAAGTTCTCCCGCCTGCTCATTGAATTTCTCTCTGATGGTTTCTAAATCTAAATTCAGACTATCAAGTTTGTCATAGACCTTACCAATGCATACCTTGGTTTCAGTTTTCATGTCCCTGAGCTCTTTTTTAATTTCGTCTTTTATTTCCGCTGTGACTGCATCTTTCACTTCTTTTTTATATCACATTTCAGTTTCTCTACAACTTTTTCTACTGTTTTGGTCATTATATTTTCAAGTTTATCCCTTCAAATCATATACATGTATTACATGCTTTCACTTTTTACTGTAAGTTCGCTATGCATAACAGAAGTAAGAAATCCTGTTTCATGGTACGACATGGCACCCCTAACAGTGACTTCACCACCACCAAACTTGACAGTTGTTACAATGGACGCATGGATTCATTTGGTCTTCGACATACAAAATGCTTGCCATCACATTGGAAAAGAGTAAACCTGGACTCATCAGTCCAGAAGACAGTGGACCAGTTAACCCATGTCCAATGAGCATGTGCTCTGGCAAACGCCAGACGTTTTTTGCGATGGGCAGCTGTCAGCAGAGGTTTCTAAATGGCGAAACAACCTCTCAATCCAGCAACATGGCGTCGTCGCCTACCAGTGGTGTTAGATGCTTTGATCCCATCTTGATACCAAGACTCCCTCATCTCTGGGACTGTCTTTCTTCGGTCCCTCATGCTCTGCCTAATGAGTATCTGATTCTCTCTAACTGTAGAGAGTCGTGGACGGCGTAATCGGCTCCTATTAGTATGATGGCCTGTGTTTTGATAATGCCTTATGGCACTGTAGTCGGTGACTTTGAAAGAAGAAGGAAGTAAACAACTGTGTATTTTCTTTAAAATTAGAGATAGAATTTCAATTTGGAGAAGAACAATTTGAAAATGAACTGAAATTTTTCGCACGATTCAATTTTTAACTTGTAACTCCCAATTGCTGAGCAGTTGTAGGTACTGGGATGCCTTGACATTGATTGATGATGCAAAGAACCCGATTTTCAAGTCCTTCAAGTCTTCCCATGATGTCCGTCGGCCCTCCATTGAGAATCAACCCATTATTCACTTCATATCATGTTCCATCATTTTGGTTTTATGGTGAATTATGACATTCAATTAATGTTTAAGGAAATCTTTTATCTTTTGGCAGTAGATTATAAAATTAATGATTTCGTGGTTTTTGTATTGTTTTACTGAAAAATCATTTATTGAAAACATTTGGATCTTTTGAATTTAAACTGGCATTTATTATTTATAAAACTTTTTAAAAGATATTTTCACAGCAAGAGTTGCCAAACTTTGGTAAAATTTTGCAAATATATTTGTCTTATTCAAGAAACACTCATGAAAGTCAAGATTTTTTCAGTTGTATTGTTATTTATGGATTGCAGTGTATATAGTGTTCACCAAATGTATAAACAATGGGTTACCTGAATTTTGCTATGAATAGAATTCGCGATTAAACAGTTAACAGACAAGCAGAGTAACCTTATTGTCTTTCAGAATATCATAAACATTCATTTTACTGATTGATATTTCTTTTAAATCATATCTCTCATTTGTCCAAAACCTATCTGCAATCAGATGTCCAAATTTCAACATACACTTTATATTACAGCACATATAACCGCACAACAGCGGAGCATTGGTAAACACGTGTACTCCATGCTACGCCCTCAGTCACCTCTCGCGACCTTGATTTTTTAGTCAAAGCATATTTTATTGCAGAAATGCAAGATCAGATGGATTTCATGGATGCATTAGAATGACTAAGGTATAAAAAAAATTATACCCACACACGTACATTAAAATTAGTTATCTACTATTATTCGTTTGAAGATGAGTTGGAACGTCTCCATATGAGTGAAATATTCTTGTGTGGGACGTTAAACAACAACGCAATGAAGATGCTTTGGCAGTCACATATCCAATATTCTACGCATTAAATGCGATAAGGAGTGAAAATCGTTCTCCAAATAAATTAAACAGATTATACTGTTAATAACTCTGTTACTAAACTCTCTCTCTCTCTCTCTCTCTCTCTCTCTCTCTCTC
>JACSZP010002041.1:0-33089 GCA_016161895.1 Pinna nobilis
TGTTCTATACCGGAAGTGATGCAATGATAAAGAACTGTCAGAGTGAACCGATGCCGGTATGTTTATCATATTGCTATTGTTACAGTTTTTGGTGCTATATCTCGTTTACTTACTTGAATATTATTAAATGTGTAAAATAATTACTTGTTAAGCTTTTTTCTCGAACAGTTATGAAGGTATGGATAAATAGATTGTAGGGAAACTGCAGTGTCGGGGGGGAAATCATGATGAAAGGGAGAAACTCATAACATTCTTGAGTCAAAGTCCCGATGACTCGAACTTTTTCGAGCGGTCCCTTGAACTTCGACTTATCGAAGTTTTACTGTAATTCATTTGATCAATTGAAACCATGCAATAGAGACTCTGTCATATGTTGTGGCAAAAGAATTTTAGCCAGAAAATTAGTCAAATATGAGTTTTATATTTCCAATTTTAAATAAATTAGTTAGTGGCTCAACTTGTTAACTAAGGTTGAGTCCCGCTTCCTCAGAAGTGTAGAAAAGGCTGCTTGAAACAGTTCCCTAGTAGTAGTTCAATGGGTACAGAATATTGTTAACCCTTTCAACCCTAGCAACCATAATAGACTCGTCCATGATAATAGAAAAGAGCATACCATTTTGATACCTAGGGTTGAAAGGATTGAATCCAGAATATAAGTGAAAACTTCACTGTCTCGATCTTTGAATTGTAAGGTTGTTGTTGATATTCATTTCAGGATCTGATAAAAGAGTTGAAAAAGGAAGAAACAAAGTATGAGGAGGAGAAAAAGCAGAGGAAAGAGAAAGGAAAAAGGATGGTAATAGAGGAGGTGGATGAGGAGGAATCAGCGGATGAGGAAATTATAGTGGAGGAGGTAAACACCTGTTTATATGGGGCACCCAAGGGGACTAATAATATAGTGTGTTATAGACAAGTATAGAAGTACAGTCAAACCTGTCTATGTGGGGCACCCAAAGGGGACTAAGAATATAGTCCGCTACTATATTGTGTGGGGCACCCAAGGGGACTAAGAATATAGTGTGTTATATACAAATATAGAAGTATTGTCAAATATCCATATGGAGCACCCGAGGGGACTAATTATATAGTGTGTTATAGACCAGTATAGAAGTACAGTCAAATCTGTCTATGTGGGGCACCCAAAGGGGACTAAGAATGTAGTCCGCTACAGACAAATATAGAAGGACAGTCAAACCTGTCTATGTGGCCATGGGGCACCCAAGGGGAACTAAGAATATATTCTACTATCGATAAATGTGAGTAAATTAGAGTGGAGGAGATAAATACCTATCTATATGAGGCACTCGAGTGGACGAAAAATAAAGTCTTCTATAGATATATAGAAGAACTGCCAAACCTGTCTATATAGGACACCCAAGGGAACCAAGAATATAGTCTGCTATAGACAAATATAGAAGTACCTTCAAACCTGTATTTGTGGGGAACAGCAGGGGACTAAGAATATACAGTCTAATTTGCCTTAGCGAATTATTGGACTATCTGCCTTTAGTGACCTAAATGAACTTTGTTTTGCAGGCAAAGGTAAGTGCAATTACATCATACTTTCGGCAGAATGAAATGAAGTCATATATAATATAACATTGTGTATAGACAACTTATATGTTGTGGGGCCCAAACACCCTGACAACATAAATGTCATTTTGCCTGTAAAAGGGTTAAGAGACCACCTGTTATACGTAACTCCTCTTCTGTTGGACAATCTCTTAAAACAGGTTAGACTGACTGACTGAGGTCCATTAAAAACGAATACAGATGTACAGTCTTACCTCTTTGTAAGAGGCAACCGAGGGAACTGTTCACTATCAACAAAGAAAGAGGTACAATCAAACCTGTCTTTCTGAGGCACCCACTGGGGAAGAGGGGACTGAGAAAAAAAGTTCACTGTAGACAAATATAGGAGTACAGTCAAATCTGGACTATCAAACCTGTCTTCATTGCAGTACCCAATAAGCTAAGTCTTGATTTAAAGCATTTCTAATTGAAAATCTTACAACTGCTAGGTTATTTATATATCTTAACTGACAAAATTTCTTAAAATTCCAGAGAGAGGCTAAACAACCACCACAAAAACAGTGTGTAAAGGAAGAAAAATCTAAACAAACGGCAAAGAATAAAAAGGCAGAAAAACAAATGGTCAATGGGTTCCACAATGTGACGAAATCAAATGATGACCCCAAAGACATATGGGAATCAGAAGAAGTAAGTGAAGTGCTAGGTCAAAGGTCAGAAGAAGTTAAGCCCGTGAAGACCGTCACAAATTCTCAACCTTCAGTGAAGGAGGTGAGTGCAGAAACCTCCAAGAAAAATGAGGATGAAAGACAAACTGAAGCAAAGGAAAGCAAAGAAGTCGAAAAATCTAGTGTCACTAAGTCTGGAAGAGAATCTGGTGAGAAAAACGAAGATGAGATGGCGGAGACGGAAAATAAAGATCTGGATCAGAAACAGGAGATNNCCTACTTAAGCATCTACCTGTATATAAAGACCACTTGATCACAAAGACCTTATTTTTGCGGTTCCCAATAGTACCATTTGTGTACAAATCAACACGTACAGAAAGACCACCTTTCTATATAAACGGTATGGTTTTCTTGTGACCATAAGGATATTGTTTTGTACAAGTTTCATTTTACATTCGAAACTGTGCTGGATACCATAAAACTTAAGAATATGCTTAAGTCTGGGAATTTTGTCAACTCCTGTTTCTCAGCCAATCAGAATTCAGAATTGGCTCAAGCTAAATAAATTCTCAGATTTAAGTAAATTCTTAAGTTGTATGGTGCTAGCCCCTGGTCTAAAGACTACCTTGCTTAAGAGACCATCTGCAATAAGTACCATCAAAATTCTCCTCTACTTATCACTTTTCCAGGCTATTTTTAGCCCTGCTTTTGTGACCACCTCTTTCAGTAAGTCACTTAGGTGGTCTTAATTATAGGTTCCACTGTATTGTGAACCTTGAAATGTATTCCCTAGTTATCTCCCCTCTTAAGCAATACAGAACATAACCTGACCCAATTTTCATTTGTCCTGCTTTCAAAATTTTCTCTTTTTGCTTTTTAATAAAGTCAATGTTTTATACTAAATCTATACATCTTTTGGCTGGATTGCAAAGAAATTCTAGTCTATGAATTGGCAATGTCTATCAGTCAAATGTGTGGTGTACATGTAAGTTTCTGGTTAAAGGAAAATCTAAGCAGATGATGGGGGAGGGGGCTTAGAAACATAATACTTTACCTTAAGGTTATGGCTAACCATAAGTTTTATTTCAGACCATGACTTTCGACTTAGAGACCTTGAACTTAGTCTGACTTACTTTTCTAAATCTTCAAATTGGAGTTAATCTTTTGAACCATCCGGGATATTGCTTTGATACCTCACATCTAGACTTCTTACTACCTTGAGATTTTACATTGCATTTTGGATATACAGTTGAATCTCGAAAACTCAAAGTGCTCAGGGCCTCTGATAAACTTCCAGTTTTCGAGAGTTTGAGTTTTCAAAAATACGATTACTCTCCAGCTTAACGCTATTCTGCCGCCCTAAACCCTCTAATTCACTCCCTTTCCCAGACCCTGTTCTCATCACTCATTATCTAGGTAAATATATTATATTATATTTATACATTGCTGTCACCTTTAATTAGTAAATAAACATGTAGTAATTATAATGTCTGCTGCAAATTTGCATTTCAAAGGATTGGGATGATATTTGACAGGTTTAAGCTTTGGATTGTGAGATTTATTCGAGAAATCGAAACTTTCGCCGGCGAAGTTCGAAAGATCGAGACTAAATTTGCTTAATTTACTAAGGGAAAAAATCGGGACTCTCTCTTTATTTCGAGAAATTGAGAACTTCGAGAGATTGACGTTCGAGTTTTCAAAATTTGGCTATATTTAGAGCTTTCTTGTCAAATAAAATTTTCCATGAAACCTGTCATTAGAAATCATTGGTCTTGCTGTCTTGGAATACCACAGTTCCATTGTTTTAGGGGTGGTCTCAAAAGACATGTTCTACTGTATTTTATACATCACATCTTCACGAACCAAGGTTCCAATTTGTCTCCCTTCTCTCTAACTTGATGTATTTTATAGTGTTTGTTTTCTGAATTTGTTCTCTCAAGTGTGATCTTCTTTCATGGAAGTTGTCTCTGATGGCAACTTTTGCTATGTTTCACAATATTTTTCTTTCAATGGAAGTCTTTTATGATAGTTCTCTTTCAAGGCAAATTTTATAGTTCAGTTTTACACTTACTTTTTCAGTGAAATCACAGGATCATGTCTTCAACTTATCCTTGATCTACAGTAACAGAGCAGCATGTTATTTGAAGACTGGGGACTGTCCACAAGCCATCAGAGATTGTGACATGTCCCTGGACCTAGTACCGCACTCCATCAAACCCCTGCTGAGAAGGGGTCAGGCTTATGAAGTATTGGAGAGGTATGATAGTGTACGAATATAATAAAGTTGTACATTATAAAATGATGCCTTATAGTGACAAGAAACTGTTTGGTAAATGATGCATCTTGGGATGATAGTTGAATTTTACTGTATAATGCATCTCCGTCACAAACCTTAACTTGTTAGCACAGATGCAATTGCTTAGTGGTAAAGAACTGGGCGTTTGAAGTAAAAGTTGTGGTCATTCATCTAGTTAATTTTACCTTAAAAATCATGACCTTGTGCAGACTTGCCAACCTTGCAAAATTTCTATGGGGGAGGTTTTCCAATTTGATGGGGGAGACTCTAAATTTTACCAAGGACAAGTATGAGAAAATTTAAGTTTTTCATGGGGGAGACATGCAATTTCTTTGAAAGGAATATATATATATATATAGCATAAAAAATAGGGAGTCTCCCTATTTGTGGGGGAGACATGGCAAGTATACTTGCGACACAGTAGTTATTGGTATGATAACCACCCCTAACTGCTGAATAACCCAAATTAAAGACCAAACTCGTAGTCTTTTATTCGCATTGATTTGTTGATGTTTTCAATTATTCATGTGAGTGAAAGATTCTGAAGTGAAACATTGAATAGCAAAACAACAATTTACATTTTCAAGGTGTGTGATCAGTTTCAACATGTTGTACATTTCATCATTACAGGTATCCGTTTGCCTATAGAGACTATAAACATGTGCTAAAAATAGATAGTATGGTGGATATGGCTCTACAGGGTTCCACAAGGTAGGTCAACATTTAAGTCACTAATATTCAGCATGAAATAAGATACCAACCACGCCCCATATGAATGTCAGTATGGTAAATGTTTATGTCCCTTCAAAAAATTGTTGAGGGGTATTTTAAATTACTCCTGTCAGTTCGATACATGGTCCGTCTAGCTTTTTTCTCCTCCTACAGTTTTGGAGCTACAGCTCTAAAAGTTTGCAAGATGTTTATAGACATGATGGTGGTGTGTATGTTCTTAGGATTTTGATTTTTTGATGATGAATAGAAAACACTTCAATAGGAGAGTTTCGAGTTATTCCATGTCCGTCATTTTCGTTATTTTAGAATCGACTTACTGCACGAGATTACAACGAAGGTTCCAGCAAGGTTACTTCCGGTTGAGGATAGTTTACGTTTGAGATATTTTATTTGTACCGTAAAAGAACAAAAATTGTATATCAATGCATGATAAGTATCTCACAGGAGACCAACTAATAGATAATCCTTTTAAATCGGTTTCAAGTGAAATTTGATTTTAAAAACATTAAAAGAAAGACAAGATTCAATCTGGCTATGACTTATAATATACAGCGGAACTGCATCTGCGGAACCAGTCGCTCGAGGCGCATGTAGTTTTGGAATGAATAACGGTAATCCATACGAACTCGAAACTCTCCTATTATTGTACGACTGAATTATAATGAGGTTTTTGTTGAAATTAGAATCCAACATGATGAAATGTCCCCATTTTGCAAAAAGATTGCCTCGCTTAAATTTTTAATATTACTGACATCATACTTAACATTATGTTTTTGTTTTTCTTTCTGTAGGTGCCAAAGTCACTTGCAAGATATACATGGAGCAAGATGGCGAGAGAAATTGCCTCCTATACCATCAGTATCCTACTTAGAAATTCCAGAAATATTAGACAACACTGGGAAACCTTTGACAACTGCAATACCCTCTAACCAATCAATTCCTCCCTCACAAGCCACTAATATAGCCTCTAACCAAAGTGTTCAAAGCCAAGTGCCTGCTTCACAAGCAAAACAGTCAGAGGTGAATAAGCCAGAGAAAGTCAAAACAGAGCCGAAGCTAACAAAAGAACAAAAGTTTGATTTGAAGAAAGAGGAAGGGAACCAATTTGTTAAAAAGGTTTGTTCCAACTTTTACCAAAGCAAGTACACCTGTACCCTGAAGTCTTTTCTTAACTTGTAAGTGTTTCTGTTAGTATGTTAGAATTAGACAGATCAGTCCCTTCTTGTTTGTCTCCACTTGATATTGGAGGAATTCTAACTTTATTTTGTATCCTCCACTCCATCTTTTCCTTTGCTTTTGTCTTCATGTTCCCAGCATGTTTTGTGACTTTGAAGCAAGGTCATATTTTCTTTGTCAAGGTCTCTTTGCAAACATTGTCAGAGTTCCTCTCTGGATCTTATAACCTTTCAGGGAAGTAATATTTGACACAATAGTTGTCCATTTCTCAAGGGTTTGTCTCACAAGTTGTTGTCTATGTCCGAAGGATATGACAAGACTACAAACCAAGGTCATGTCTGTATTCTCAAACAAAGGTGATATATAGGGATTTTGGTTAGAATGTTTGTCCAAGCGTTAACTTTTTTTGTAGGTGCTCTCTCTCTCTCTCTCTCTCTCTCTCTCTCTCTCTCTCTTTCTCTGTATTTTTTTCTATTACTGTAATATTTTACACATATTTTCTCCCTCAGATGGAATTCCGCCCAGCTATAAAGTTGTACACAGAGTGTATAGAGCTATTACCAGACAGAACTGTCAGCTTCACCAACAGAGCTTTGTGTTACCTGAGACTTAATGAGCCTGCCAATGCTGAGTCAGATTGTAACAAAGCTCTGTCCATGGAGCCTGAGAATCTTAAGGCAATGTTCAGGAGAGCTCAGGCAAAAAAGGTAACTCTATAAAGTTTATAATCAAAGCTTACTTAAAAAAATAGCTAGGTAAGAAACCTTGAAGTCTTCATTTATCTCATCAGATTAGACCTAGATAGGAAATCTTCTAATTGAGGAAAATCTTGAACTCAACTTTGTTGTACCTGAATAAAAAATCATTTTAAGATCGATAATCATTTTTCATTTTTAGTATAAAACTCTTGTATCGTCATTGATTCTCTATTGGAAATTTAAAAGAAATTTTTGGTAGGTTGCCTAAGATTTCAGTGCAAGTTCAAACATAATTACTTATATTTTATTGGGGGAGGGGTATCTCCATGACCAAATGGTCGAAACATTGTGCATTAAACCATTAAGTCTCTCATCTCTCATCAGGCTGAGTGTAAGCCTCGCTGGTATCTAAGTTGATTATGCCAGTTTGCTTGTGAAGACCAGTGGTGTATTTCCAGATACATTTGTAATTTGGTTTTGCCCATCAACAATAGATACTGGCTGCTACCATATCAAGGAGATATTGTTGAGTGTGGCCCAATACAAAACAACCCCACCCCCCTCCCCCCCCCCCCCCCCCCCCCCCAAAAAAAAAAACCCCAAAAAAACGAATATTCTTTGGACAAGCGATGTGTTACAGATATATGTTTTGTATGCTTTGAATGCACATCTTATAAAATAAAAATATTTTGAAACAATTTTACACGTATTCATTTCCAAATTGAAGAAAAAAAACTGTTTAGCTGTGTACTCAGTTTTAGTTTGAGATATTTGAGAGACTAAAAACCCTGGAAATATTACAAAAGATAACCAAGACTTCATACCAAAGATAAATAATTTACACTGTAGAACAGTTTGTTGTTGTTCATTTCAGAATTTATTACATGTCTATTTCTGTCATTTTTTAGATGTTAAAAAAATACAAAGAGAGTCTTGAAGATCTAACAAACTTACTGAAGCTAGATCCCCGTAATTCAGCAGCAGTGAGAGAACGCGATCTTGTAAAGAACTACTGGCGAGAGGTAATGTTAGAAAACTTATAAGAAACTTTATGTCAGCGAATTAATATACAGTCAAGCCTCATTAATCCAGACACCAATATTCCTGTTGCTTCACCTTCCGGACAAACTTTCCAGGGAACAGAATTTTGAATTTGTACTGGACATTGTAGAGGTGTTGTTTGAGTAATCTGGATGCTTCATTTATCCGGACAATTTTTGCCTTGGAACGAAGGGCTCATAGATTAAGGAGTCTCCACTGTAGTTAAGGGTAGTGATTTTATTTTCAAAATTTCTTAGATTTTGTGTGAATTTTTTTTGATTTCATTTTATTTTTCTGTGTCATGTGATGAATTCTGAGGTCAATTCCATGAATCCATCTGCAATTATGCGATTGCAGAAACTCGTCACACAAAGCAGTTTAAGCTCACTATTGAGAATGCTTTCGTTTTTAATATTTGTAAATTACTTGAGTTGTGAGATGGTCTCAGCAGTAAGGACCACTCATCTATTGGGAAGGCAAGAGTGACTCAAATCAATGTCCTTTATACCTATCTGTAATGTATCTGTAAACTTTTCAAAACTACATGTACCTCTCTGAAATATTACCTTCGACTTGATTTTTTGCTGCCAGGATGAACTTCAGAGAGTCTATTCCATACCTCTGGGGTTGTTATACATGGAGGAATTTCATCAAATTTTATTTGAAGTGCCTCATTGATTAATCAAAATGTTCCAATGAGGCATATTAAGAAATTGCTTACATACCATAATGAGTGATCTTAATCATAAGATTTTTGGTTTAGAAAGCCCAAAGGAATTTAATTGTGAAGTATTGTAAAATGCAGGAATTAAACGCTTTGAAGACTAAGATGCCAGATACCAATACAAGCGACAAGACAAAGCAGTCAGAAACAAAGAAAACTCCAGCATCCAAACCCAGGAAGAGAATGGTGATCCAGGAGGTGGACTCCGAGGAGGAGGAAGGTATTGTAGAAAATCTTGGTTGGGTGGTTATATTGTTGTTTAACGTCCCATTCAAGAGTCTTACACTTATATGGAGATTTCACCATGTGCTGGTAGAGCGTGACAAATTGGGCCTGTGCTTGGCACTTATGGTCGTATGGTATGGTATTGTTGTTTAACGTCCCACTCAAGAATATTTCACTCATATGGAGACATCACCATGTGCCAGTGAAGAGCTACAAATTTTGCCTATGCTCGGCCTCGGTTTTTACCATCTCATCCGAAGGACAGGGACGGCCAACTGCAGGGTGGCGCTGACGCGGCTGGAACTCGGATCTTTTGATTCGCAGTCTAACACGCTAACCACCGGCCACAAAGGCCCCACTTATGGTCGTAGAGCAGGGAGGGTTCCTTAATATGCCATCACCTACTGTGACACAGGACCTTGATTTTTCTGTCTCATCCAAAAGACAGGGACAGCCAACCACAATATTGACTGGGCTTGAACCCAACACCTCTCGATCAGAAGTCGAATGCTCTAACCACTAGGCAATAGTGGCTCATAAAAAGAATTAAATCATGGTGAGTGCAGTCAAACATTTTCCTCAAACGGAACTTATTGACTTGAGATTAACAGAAATTCAACATTGATACCAGTGCTTGAATAAGTGTTGTCCTTGCTGTCACTCAAGGCTCAAAAATGTGTACAGTAATAGTCACAATTGATTGAAATTTCAGAAGGACAAGAGCATAAAAGATCATTTTTTCAGTCAAAGTACAAAGTAGTTTCATTCTAAGAATTGGTGATGTCCATCTGTCTGTTTTTCTGCTAGTGTCTGGTTGAAGCAAAATCTCACCAACTAAGAGAGATAGAAACATAATACTGTACCAGTAGGTTTTTCGTACATATAACCAGAGCTCTAATTTTATACAATGACCAGTGATCTTGATCTTAGGCTTTGTTCTACTTTTCTAAATCTTAAAATTGAACTAGATCTTTTAATGTAGAGGGAGAGCACTTAATATCTCACATACAGACTCCGCAGACTTCATTAGCTATCATAACCAGGGATTTTTTTCCTGTCAATTTGGGTCCGTTATAAGGACCCATTCCCAACTCCAAATAGTATCTTTTTTTCCCAAAAAGTAATCCAAAACTCCCAATTTGCTACACACCAAAATAATGTGAAAATAATCGTTCACAAAAAACTTAGCAATGAAGAAATTAATTGTGTAATTAATCAATTTAAAGCCATGACATCGAGAGAAATCAAATTATAAACAAAAACCTAAATAAAATGTTGATTTAGTACATGTATGTGTTTAATTTATGTTCTTTTAAAATTTCCCAAATTGTACCAAAATCGTGCTATTTTTCCCAATTGCAAGGGACCAGACCCCATTCATAAAGATGTGAAAAACAATTCTGATAACTCTCACTTCTCATTGACCAAAAGTGCCAGACATTAGTCAAACTTTGAAGTCCTTCTTACACTGGCATTTGGTGATGACTTTATATGAAAAAAAAATCTTCAGAACAAAACAGCCAACCAACCAAAACTATTTTTTTTTTTGCAGAAGTTAAGATCTCAACATCAAAGCCAAAACAAAAGAGTACTCAGAGTGAACAAACGTCAAAGAAGTCAGAGAGGACTCGGGCAGAGGAACTACACAAGCAGTCTAGTAAACAACAAAACACTAAAGCTACACAGAAAGCATCAGTAGAAGATAAATCAAAGAAAAGTAGTAAACCTAATCCTCCAGACGTTACAGAATCCAAGCAGGAGACAACAGGGAAAAAAGCCGAAGCAAAATCTTCTCCGTCTAAAAAGAAAGCAAAGAAGAGCACCAAGCCCACCAGTATGGGCTTACCAACAGCAGCACCCAGCACACCGAAACTGGAGAAGGCCAACCCTTATGAGTTTATTCAGGCGTGGAATTCTATCAAATCGGCAAAGGACATAGACCCATATGCAGACTTGATACGACAAATTCCACCTAGTGATATTCCAAAGGGTAAGACTTAAGTTGTTTTTGGTTTTTTTCGATGATATTCAATAGCAATTTTTATGTGTTCTGTTTTTTCTGAGTGAATTTTTTTTGGCTTTCATCATTGTGTTTAAAGAAAATAATATATCATATGGCAAAAATAATTGTGAAATTAAGTTATTTTGACATTCTAAACAAATACAAGCTATAGAGGACTTTATATATATAAAAAAAGAAGTTTTGACTAGACACTGTCATTTCTGAAAACTTATTGACCTTTCTTTTGGCCAACTAGTAGGTTTACTCCTATTAGGAGGACTATATTACTGCAAGTATTTGTATTATGTTAAGAGTTATGTTGTATGGTACATGGTAATCCAAGTTTTGATTACTACCGTAGATGATAGCTTCATTTTCGTGTAAAATTGCTATCTCTTCTATTCTAACCTTCCTCAATGACCCAGCCACTGAATTAAAGGTCTACCTGTCTTATGTGGCCTAAAGCTATGTTTCCCAATGTGTATATATTTACTATACAAATCACTTAGATTAAGAGGCTACCTGATATATGCAATAATTATCTCATCTTTCCCTGGATGGTCTCTTAGACTGTAATTATAATGAAAAATTAAGCTATTGGGAACAAAGCCAGACTGATAAAGCTGTTGAAGGTACAAAAATATAATGTAGAAATATAGATTCTTTTATGAATGTATAACCAGTTGTGATTAAAAAAATAAAGAAATAATTTAAGGACTTTGAAATAAATATTTTAGTCTCTTGTCTTTGGACAATTTGATTAAAGAAATTTGAAAAAGTTCAAGACGTCGGGACTTCAACTCATGAATTTATTGAATTTCCTGATTCTATCAGGACTTTTTTTGCAGTGGCGTACATTTCTCACTTTTACTTTTCTCACATGCACACATTCAAATGAAAATGATACTTTACTTCTGTACACTGAGTCTGTTGGCTAGCCGGTCGGCGACGGAGTAATGAGCAAAATAGGTCTGAAAATGCCGATGTGCAGACTGTTGTAAAGGAAAATTTATAAGTTCGACTTATTTGTAGTGATTTGCCATTGTTTTTATTTTGAAAGGTCAAAACATTTATTCGAGATAACGAAAAATTTGACTTGTAAAACTTCGAGTCATGAGTAGTATTTTAATAGGATTATATAAGGAAATAATTTCAGACCTTGAAAAAAGTTCGACAGAGCGAGAAATTTGAGTAATTGAAGTTCGACTCATCTGAGTTTTACTGTAGTTAGATTTAGATGGAACTTTAAAAATTAAGTTTTGGCAAAATAAAGAATCCTTATTGCTGATTGGCCCAAAGTGCCGAGAACAGGTCAATAGTTGTGAAAGATTCCTGAGTGGGACGTTGATATTTAAAAATAGCAATACAACAATTTACGCCTTGTGAGAGTTGTCTACCTTGTATCTACTAACATTCAAGCACATCTTATTTCAGTTATAAGCAACAAGTTGGATGGACAAATGCTCAATACAATCACAAAGTGTGTAGCAGATAGGTTTATACCACAAGGTAAGTGAGTCCAATTTGGAATTTTAAGTCAAACGTAGAAATTTTATAGACTTGCCAACTTTGGAAATCTTCCATGGGATTTTTTAATCTCGTTGGGGCAAGTCTAAACTTTACTAAGAGCGAGTCGAAATAATGACAAATTTAAGTTATTCATGCGGGAGATATGTGTTTTTCCATAAGAATTAAATCATCAAAATTGTACTTAGAAAATAGGTAGACTTTGTATTTATAGGGGAGACTTGGAAAGTTTGATTTTATTGTATAAACAACCTAAGTTGTCTCTTACAGATTGTTTTGACGACAGCAGTGACTCATATTGCAAACCACAGATAATCTTTATTGGAATTTCTGCTGTAGTATACGCTCTTTTAGGTCTATCCTTGACTTAATCAAAATTTGATGAAATTATAGTGTACAACAGATGTTGGCTAATCCGTTTGACTCTACTCTGTATGAGCTTCATATCTTAATTTATTACCTGTGATTTTTTTTTCCATTTCAGGTGAAATGGAACTGAGCTACAACATACTGGCCAACCTGTGTAGGGTGCCACGCTTTGGGACAATTGCAATGTTCCTCTCGGCCGCGGAAATTAAAGGTAGGCACATGAACCCTTAGATGCCTCATATAACACATGTTGGTTGACTGTATTATTGTTTCACATCTCATTAAAAAATCTTTCCCTTTTATGGAGAAATTACATATGCTTATGAATAATGACAAACTTGCCTTGTGCTAGGCACTTTTGGTCGAAGTGCAGGAAGGGTTCATTAATGTGCCAACAGCTACTGTGTCATGAGACATTGGTTTCTGCTGTCTATCCAAAGGACATGGACAGTCAACCCCAACGTGGATTTGAACCCATGACCTCACAATCAGAAGGCGCTATCCACTGAGCCATGGTGCCCCCCTCTTATACATGTCAGTATTATTTATCTTCATGACCTGTATGGAAAGCCGAGGGAAATATGTAGTATTGTCTTTGTACCATCATTCCATCGTCCCACTATAACTCATCTGCTGCTGACTATCGCTGCCATAAGTGTGCTTTCGAATTAAGATTTATTATATATGACAATACGAAGACAGATGATGAGAGAGATGTATCTACATACAGATCTTTATACAGTGTATCAAATTATTAATGGCAGATTTATCTCCCATCAACTTATTATTATACCCCCCCGCCCCGCCAACAAAGTTGTAGGGGGTATACTGGATTCCCCATGTCTGTCTGCCTGTCCGTCCGTCTGTCTGTCTGTTGATGTATTTCCGCACCATAACTCAAGTACCCATGGGTCCACAAAGTTTGTACTTCACATATGGGTTGCCTATGACTCAAGGAGGATCCCTATTGATTTTGGGGTCAGAGAGTCGAAGGTCAGGGTCACATGACTCCGTTCCTTGAAAATGCTACCACGGGGGTAAAAGTCCCGTTAGGACAATTCTAGTTCTTGTCAACTTCATTCAGATACATCTAGTGATGGCAAGGTTCCCCCGTATTTGTGTACAAATCGATTTACATATATCTATTAAATTCTAATGAAAAATTGTGATAATACACATTTTGTTCTATTTTTCAGAAATTAAATCAGTTTTTACAAAGTTGCAAGAAAGTTCCTCCAGTGCTTACAGTTCAGAAGATCTAACACGATTAAAGAAAGAATACAACATTAAGTGACCCTTATCTGACAAATAGGACAATATTGTAATTTTAAGTCAGATATAATGTCTTCAATATCTGAAGATTTGAAGTTTGTTCATTATTTTTGTACAACAATGTGTGTGAATCCATGTGAGGAGGCTCAGAATCCATGTAATTCAGAATCCATATGATTCAGATTCAGAATTCATGTGATTCAGATTCAGTATTCATGTTATTCAGATTCAGAATCCCTGTGATTCAGATTCAGAATCCATGTGGTTTAGATTCAGAATCCACATGATTCAGGTTCAGAATCCATGTGATTCAAACTCCTTGTGCTTCTTGATCAGATAAAGAAGTTTTGTTATCCAGATTTAGAATCCTTGTAATTCAGATTCTGAATCCCTGAGATTCGGATTCAGAAGTCCCTGTGAGCTCGCTGTAAGTATGACAGATGATAAATTGTTTGTTAAATTTCACTAGTGTCTGTGGATGACTGATATATTTTCCTGTTGCATCATGTCTAAAAATACTTTCATTTGCGTGAGGGTGTGCCTCAAATTGGACAGTTTGTTAAATATTTATTACAATTTTTACATTTTGTTACGTATGAAATTACCAGTATTTAATACTTCATTTTCATAATATGATATCATTTTGTTTACCAGTCAGATGTCCTGTTGTCATGTGACTTACCTAATTAATAATTTTTATGCGCCCCCCCCCCCCCCCTTCTGGACATAAAGTTTGGAGGTGGTGGTGAAGGGCATATCAACATTTTTTGCTTAGCCTTGAAAACTGGATTCTACTTTGGACAGGTATCAAGGTACAATGTATGCAAATAGGATTTCTGTGTAATGTTATTGCTTGTGCATCAACTAAAATCAAATGACAAAGGCGGAAATCCATTTCAAATTAAATAATTGATTTATATCAAAATGAACTAAACCTACCCTTATATCTATCTCTATAAGAATGTCAGAGTTTGTGAATCCAGATTCCCAGCTGTTGCATTATTAGTTTTACTTGTCTATTGCATGAGACAGCAAAAGCTTGGAGCCTTTTTCACGGTGTACATTGGCATGTCAAGTATTTCTCACAGCCCTATGCCCAAAGGTAGGGACATAAATTGCATAGGTAAAATTTCATTGTGTAAAACATCATATTTTATTATGACGTCATATTCTGACCACCAATATTTTTGCCTCTTAACCCCCTCTCCCCAGAGGTAAGACTTGCTTTTGATTAACGTGAAATATAAGAACACTTTTTTGAAAGAGTGAAAGGGTAAAACAGTATGTGGCTTCTTAAGAAAAGAAATCATTTACTTTTGTTTCAAGAATGTGGTGAAATGCCATTTATTATAACAAATTATACCTTGCCATGACAATCCTTAACATGCACATCTGAATAAAAAGCTTGCATAATAAATTCTACGATAGAACTTGTATTGAAGTCAACAGTACAGCTATAGACATACACATGTATGATTTTCCAAGACAGCCTGAGTCTTAAAAAGAATTATGATAACAGGCTATAATTAGCAGAATTGTTTTCCTGAATATATTACTAAAGCTCTCTTTAGTCCCTATGAATTTTGCTGTACTCAGTTTGATCACAGATTAAATGTCTATTCAAGAAATTGTTTAGTGTAAGATATGTAACATTTTGCCAGATCATTGTGCTAAATTTGTAACTCGTATAGTTACTCATTTTACAAAAATAAAAATTTGAAGCAATAAATAGACTTGTGAGTTGTGAACTGTTTACATTTACCCTTGCAAGTTTTGCAAAAAGAGTTGTTTTTTTCTTGAATAAGTATCATGGCTGAATGTGGGAGCATTTGTCATGTGACTAATGTCTTTTGTCACTCATGCCGAATTAATTTATTGATGAGATATGCAATTATATTTTTGTTGTTGACACTTTGATAGCTCGGACAGGCTCCATAGTAAAGTGATCGCCCTTGGAACATGTGGTCAACGATTCGTGTCTGTCTTTCGGATGAGATATGAAAAAGATAGGTAATGTGTGAAGGATTTGACTTGGCACTGTCACTGCACAGGATAAAGTCCTCGGCATAGGTAGAAATTTCTGAAGCCTGCATCAGTGTCATGCCACAACGGTATGACTGAAATAATGTTTGAAAGTTGGGTTGAAGCAACTTGTTTTTTTTAATAATTAATGATGACATGCACAGATGACCCGATGATAAGCATTGACAAGTTATTTGTCTTGCTACATATGTATAATTGACCTTTCGCCAAACGTCAGACACATTGCTTTTTTTCTGGTTTTTGACGTTAATTGATTGTGACGTTATAATTAAATAAATATTTGACGGGCCATTTAATTGTGATGTCATAATAGAAAAGTCTGCGGATACGTACCGTGAGCCTCATCAATCCGACCTACGCCAATAATCGGGGCATTTTACCTTCTGAGCAATAGTTCCTTGGTAAAAAGATTTTGCCGAATTTTACAAAACAGATGTGTTTCAGAAATCCGGACTCATTCATTTATCTAGACAATTTGATTAGGAACAAAATTGTCCGGATTAATGACGCTCCGTTGTACAGTCGAGCCTCATTAATCAGGACACCAATATTCCGGATGCTTCACCTTCAGGACAGAATATTCTGGGTACAAAATTATCAAATGGCACTGGCCATAATGATAGTCCCGTTACATTTATCCGGATGCTTCTTTTATCCGTACAATTTGCTTGGGAACAAAAGTATCCGGATTAATGGGGCTCCGGATCCTTACTCAGTATGGACACCTGAGAGTTTGTGTATCATTTTGATCCCATACATACTTCCTGTCCTGTGTAAATTGCATCTACATCAGGGTTGTGTATTGATGGGAGAACTTCGATAAGATACCATACAATATTTTAACTTAGAATACGCAATATATTGGATATAGAAATTCTTTTGAATATTCATTTTGAATGATATAGAAAAGCAAAAAAAAAGAATTGTCTTTTCTATAATTCAATTAAACAAAATAGATAGAAAGGGTTTGCATGAACCAATTAGCATCAAATAAAAGAAAAACAGCTTCAGCATTCAGATATTTTACGCTAGCTCGAGGCACTACTTTTGCTTGTTTTCATTTTGCTTTTGAGGATCAGCGATAAACAGGTAGTCAGCACTTTTATTTTAACTATAAGGGGTATATACTGATCCCAACATGAAGTAACCAAAATCAAGTGCCAAATTTCTATACCTGTATTGGACAGTCACTGTATTGAGTATGGATATACAAGTAAATATTGATACGTATCGATATATCAATATATTGATTCACCCCTAATCTACATCTTTTTTCTTGTTAATGACCTCATTCCACATTTCACAAATTCTCGGAATAAAGTCAATGCAGTCCATTTTTATCTTTCGTTCTTGTAATTTTGTATGTTCGTTGTTAGATGAACAAAATATCCATGTTTTTGGTGGTATGGGTTTCTAAAGAGGTAAAAATGTCATCAATGTTTCTGTTAGGCTTCCTTTTGGCTAGATAGCAAAGTAATTCTGGATAATGAATAGATGAAGTCTGTCCATCTGTTCACCCATTTGTCAACCTTTTGGTTTGGTTCTAATGTCTGCGAAAGGGAAGCATTCTTATGCTGTTAGCTGTAATATCCTCTAGCTTTTACAGTACTGTCGTCATTCATTTGGTAAAGGTCAACAACAACAAAAAAACAACAACAACATTTTGCTGTGCAATCCTACAGTAGGCCTACTAAAGCGGTTTCTTGTCGTTTATATGAATGAATGACTTTCTCCTAAACCTCCACACCTCGTCAAGAAAATAGACAAATTCTTTCATAAAGTAGTAGTTTTTTTAATCAACAGTGATCAAATTGATGAAAGGTGTTTCTTACAATGAAGGTCTGAAATAATATGTTTATGTAACATTTTCCTTTTTCAAAAATATAACTTATGCTCAAGTCGATATACACTGTTTCATAAATGTAAAAAACCCATATACATAATTCATATGATTTTAATTCTGAAATGCAGTCACAAAAGAATTTCCATTTTATCTTTTCACCCGACATTTTGTAATTCTACTGAACTGAGATATTATTTATGAATTTAGAAATTGTAATTTGTATGAGGAGTTTGCTAACAAAGGCTATGAATTTCACTGAACAATAATGATGTATGATATCCAATTTCAAAAATTATACAAATATTTAAACGCCCCTGTCTCTTATTTTGTAAGCACCCTTCATAAGCATTCCTATTGCCTCATATCTACTGACACAACTTAGATAACATAAATTTATTCTTACAACAAATTTGTTTTATCCTTAGGGTTCAAATTCTCCCCGTGCCTCGAATTCCAAGATAACGTCTTTAACTGAAATTTACTCGGCCTATAAATCATCGTCAGTCCTGCGTTTTTTGGTGTTCATACATTTTCACAAATAAATCTTAATCACAACTTTAAGTATCCATGTCATGCGCGGATCTAGAGGGGGGGGGGGGGGGGGGGGGGGGAGGGGGTCCGGAACCCCTGGAATTGGCAAAATATATACCAATAATGGTCAATTATGCTTAAATTCTCATTTTAACAGGATAAGTTCTTCACTTTCATGTTGGACCCCCTTTGGAAAATCGACCCCCTAGAAAAAAATCCTGGATCCGCGCATGCATGTATGCTTATTTTAACGTCAAAGCAACTCATGTCTTCTTTTATTGTAATTTGGATACCACTACTGACTACTAATCGTATATTGAAAAACGCAGCGGAGTACTGTTATCCAGAAATTTTCGTGTAACTTTTTTTTCGCGGATCGATAATTTTTTCGCGAGATTGTATTTGGCAAACAAATTTGTTTTCTAACTTTTCTGGCGACTTTCATCTTGGTATCTGTGAGTTTTCATGACATGGTAGTAATGGTTCTATTTCTTTTGTATGCTCTGTGTAAATAACAAATTTTCGTACAAAGTAAGAAATTTATTATACCGACCTATTTTTCGTAATTACGCGAAAATAAAATTACCGCGAATAAAACTGTGTTATAATAAATTAAATAAATATATATGATAAATATTTTGACAGTATCATCGCCTGTGCGTCTCCCGATCTATAAAATTTTCTTTTTAGGTTAAAAAAGACGGAAAAGAATATTTAAGCTTAGTCCCTGAAAAGTAAACCCAAGACACAGAATCATTTTATCTCACCTTGGTCAAGTATCCTTTGAAAAAATATCACCTGTTATTAAGGTTTATTGTTTTGATATTATAAAGATGTAAAAAAAAAATACAATTTATTTCAAGAAAGTATTTCTATAAGTTAATAAAATTTCCCTGGATTACGCAATATGTTAAATGACCAAAAAAAAAAAAAAAAAAATAAATAAATAAAAAATAAAGTAATAATAATAGAAAAATAAAATTATTAAAAAAAAAATTTGACAGCAGTTCCACTAGGAAATCGCCGTGTTCATGTATACTGTACACGTTGCAGGTGTGGTGGATCCGGAATATATAGAAACCGTAGGGTATTTGGGGTTATCTTTCAAATAAATAGGTTTTTTCAAAATAGCCGGGTTAAACTAGTAATAAAGTCATTTACCTGGGGAATGAAAATTATTTCAAATTAAGCGGGTTTTCAATATATCCGAGCTCGATATAAGTGGGTTTCACTGTACCATAGTATTAATCGTCCGAAAATTCGGGAGACAACATACGCAAGTGTAGTGTACATTGGATGAACACGTACTTTCTGAAAATCTTGAGATGCAAGCAGGTGTCATGTAGGAGTAATCATTTCATGTTGAAAATATAAAAAATGTTTCCCTCTTACTTCTGACGTCACACGCGTCTTTGTTGTTGTTGTTTTGTTGTTTAACGTCCCACTCAAGAATATTTCACTCATATGGAGACGTCATCGTGTGCCGGTGAAGGGCGACAAATTTTGCCAATGCTCCGCACTTATGGCCGTAGAGCAGATTCATTTTATTTTACCTAATGAATATTACTTGGAAACAATTATTTGGTTCAGCGTTTCAGTTGTATTCAAATCTTTGGCCAATTAGTCATGATTTATAAATTTCAGGCCAAATTTGACGCCCTTCACCGGCATACGGCAAATATTGATTGAGACATTAAACGGCAACACAACCAACTTACCAGTAAAGTGACTATGATATTAATAGTTGTTCATTTTATTACTAAACAAAATCTTATACATATGAGATATTGGCAATTCAAAATCTTCTCGTCATAGTTTCGCGAATTCAAGATCATGCTAATAAGTCTACATCCTTTCAAATCGCTAAGTGTGAGTGCACCAATTTAAATACACATTCAGAAATCGAACCTTAGATATATATGATCCATTATGTCCTTGAAACAGTTAGAGATGATTGTCACCAATGGGTTCAAATAGTTATTTAAATCAACCCAAAAGGTTAAAAAAAAGGATAATTCTGACTTCTCTGGTAGTTTTTAGTCATTAAATCTATCATTTTAACAAAGAAATATTTGAGATAGATGTAACAGAAATATTTTTTTCTTTTCAATATTCTTTCCTTTTCATTGATGATTTATCTTATACGAATCTTTATAGTAGATTTTATGTCACAGGAACTTTGTCAAGGATAAAAGGTAAGATCTTAAAACTAAAATGAATCAGCAATTTCGCTCACAGGTGAGAACAGGTATTTATGAATATAAATGAGTCATTTTACAAGCGTTTCAAATAACAGGTGTTTTATATCTGAAAGGTTGATTGTAAATGTGCCACAATAATTATATCATAAATATTCATATTTGATTTTACTGAAATACGGTAAACGGGTTACGGGTTGCGTTTTATTTTTTGTAGAATCTTTGTAATGTAACAGAATTTGTAAAAAGACCTTATATCAAAGATGGAAAAGTTATAGGAGTATGTATAATAGGATGAAAAAGGAATGCATTTATGAAATGACAGGAAATACAGTCCTGGTACAGCAGAGTGTCAGCTTCAGAATTAGAGGACCATGGTTCGAGTCCTCGGGGAACCCCGGCCAGTTTTCTGACCTCAGGATGAGACATTTATCATGTCATAGTTTTACCGGTACGTTATTTAGCGTCCCACTACATAAAGCATTGGTCCAAAGTTCTGAATTCTGTATCCGCTTGATTCCGCTATGGTATTCCTAAAGTTATGATGGAAGTGTTACCAAAGGCCATAACACCTTTTTCTCATGGGTACAAGGGGGTTAGTCAAATACTTGAACTGAGGTAGCAGAGAAGATAACATATTCTTATGTCTTCCTTATTTTTGAGATCCAATTATTTGACCGTTCCAAAGTTCCAATTACGAAAGAAATTAACGATAGTGGATCTTATTCTGTAGAGCTGATATGTTGTAAATACACACACTGAAATGTACTAAACACTAAATTTACTTGCATTTATTTCATTTCTTAGCAAAAATAGTTTAACTGAGTGCTGAGTCTGAGCATGACATTCTTAGGTGATTTTGAATCCTGATTTCACTGCTTTTGGCATCTACGATTGTCTTTCATAGTCAGATATGCCCGATTTGCGGTCTCTCACTTCACTTTGAGTTTTCAATGTCCCTTGGGTGTTACTTTTTGGTAAACATACTTTTTATTTGAGAGTAAATTTTGCAGCAATAATCGTCTTTTAGTTTTGTGGATTAGTCATTGGAATTTTGCATCACCAGCAGTACAATGAAGACTTTTTCTTGACCACCATGGGTTTGGTTATATAACCTTAAAGCATTCCATTTGATTTCAGATTCGCAAGTCATTTTCCAGTTGAATCTATTTTTGTATTTTAGCAGACGTAGAACCCGAGTCGGGAATACATCACCATTACATCGAACATGACAGAAGTGCAGTTGTTGTGTTGTTGTTTGCCTGCCCCACTCAAGAATCTTTCACTTACAAGAAGACGTCATTCTATGCGGACGAAGGGCTATTATTTCGCGCTATGTTAGGAATTTATGAAAATTGGGAAGTGATGACTCTTTAATGTTCGAATAACTTCTTTGACATGAAATCTCGCTTTTAACGTCTCGGTCGAAAAACACGATAAGCCAGCCACGTCTTCCGAATGGACTTAACGCCATACTAACCAAGGAGCCGCACATTATCATCGAACTCGAGAGATTTCCATTGACCATATACAGTCACGTTTATGGTACTTTTACATGGAACACTGACTCCTTCCTAACACCTGGTTCACATCCCGTATAGAATTCTTAATTATTCGAATTGTTACCTTAACTGTTCTTTTCTTTAGGTATTGGGCAGAGCTCAGATTTTCAAATTTTATAAGTATTTTTTTCATTTTTATTCGAAATAAATGGAAATATGACCACAAGAATTGCTTTGAAGATAAAGGAATACTTTAGACAGCTATTTTCAAATGACTTTGAACTATCATTATTTTCCAAGTTATTGGGATTCCATTCTTGCAATATATACGACTTCCGTTTTTACGCAAATTTATTACAATACACAAAAAGCACAATAGTTTGAAAGAATGCTAATTGATAAATGACTTTTGCTTAGATCTCCAAGAATTAGTTTCCATCTATCAAAACCACAAAAGTAGTTCCTTCTGTCAAAGTCGCGCGGTTTTTAGGGGGGACATATCTTACTTCGATGTCGTTTGCAAGAACAAAGGATGTAAGATGTCAAGGCTGCAATAAGTCACCATTACGTCGATATAAATTTCACGTTTTGTAAGACTTTCGTAATTTGAAATCGACAAAATCCACAAACTATTAAATTGTTGACAATGCATTAATATTTAGGACTATAAATCGTAAATTTCCACGTGCCTACCGGTTCATTAAAAAGCAAATTGTTCAAGGCGTTCAATATTTATGTTGTAAATACACACACTGAAATGAACTTAACACTAAATTTACTTATATTTATTTCATATCTTAGCAAAAATAGTCGAACTGAGTGCTGAGTCTGAGCATGACATTCTTAGGTGATTTTGAATCCTGATTTCATTCCTTTTTGGGATCTATGATTGTCTTTCATAGTCAGATATGCCCGATTTGCGGTCTCTCACTTCACTTTGAGTTTTCAATGTCCCTTGGGTGTTACTTTTTGGTAAACATACTTTTTATTTGAGAGTAAATTTTGCAGCAATAATCGTCTTTTAGTTTTGTGGATTAGTCATTGGAATTTTGCATCACCAGCAGTACAATGAAGACTTTTTCTTGACCACCATAGGTTTGGTTATATAACCTTAAACCTTTCTATTTGATTTCAGATTCGCAAGTCATTTTCCAGTTGAATCTATTTTTGTATTTTAGCAGACGTAGAACCCGAGTCGGGGATACATCACCATTACATCGAACATGACAGAAGTGCAGTTGTTGTGTTGTTGTTTGCCTGCCCCACTCAAGAATCTTTCACTTACAAGAAGACGTCATTCTATGCGGACGAAGGGCTATTATTTCGCTCTATGTTAGGAATTTATGAAAATTGGGAAGTGATGACTCTTTAATGTTCGAATAACTTCTTTGACATGAAATCTCGCTTTTAACGTCTCGGTCGAAAAACACGATAAGCCAGCCACGTCTTCCGAACGGACTTAACCCCATACTAACCAAGGAGCCGCACATTATCATCGAACTCGAGAGATTTCCATTGACCATATACAGTCACGTTTATGGTACTTTTACATGGAACACTGACTCCTTCCTAACACCTGGTTCACATCCCGTATAGAATTCTTAATTATTCGAATTGTTACCTTAACTGTTATTATCTTTAGGTATTGGATAGAGCTCAGATTTTCAAATTTTAAAAGTTTTTTTTTTCATTTTAATTCGAAATAAATAGAAATTTGACAACAAGAATTGCTTTGAAGATAATGGAATACTTTAGACAGCTATTTTCAAATGATTTTGAACTTCATGATTTTCCAAGTTATTGGGATTCCATTCTTGCAATATATACGACTTCCGTTTTTACGCAAATTTATTACAAAACACAAAAAGCACAATAGTTTGAAACAATGCTAATTGATTAATGACTTTTGCTTTGATCTCCAAGAATTAGTTTCCATCTATCAAAACCAAAAAAGTATGTTCCTTCTGTCAAAGCCGCGTGGTTTTTAGGGGGGGCATGTTTTACTTTGATGTCGTCTGCAAGAACAAAGGATGTAAGATGTCAAGGCTGCAATAAGTCACCATTACGTCGATATAAATTTCACGTTTTGTAAGACTTTCGTAATTTGAAATCGACAAAATCCACAAACTATTAAATTGTTGACAATGCATTAATATTTAGGACTATAAATCGTAAATTTCCACGTGCCTACCGGTTCATTAAAAAGCAAATTGTTCAAGGCGTTCAATATATGTGGTGAGTCATAGTCTTATCACACGGCATGGAATGTGACTATACTATTCCCCGATCTGATCTGTGTGATGTTCATCCGAGGCCTTACCTAGTGTTGAATAGCAAATGTAGATCTATTAGTTTTGTGCATTTGTTCTCCTGTCGTCGTAGCTACTTAAAGGGTAGAGCGTTTGTCTGTGTACGGAAGGATCCGGGTTCGATTTCTAGTCGAGAGAAGTCGTTGTGTTGAATATTTTTTATTTGAAGAGTGCTCCCCCTTGGACTTGAAAAAAAGTCAAGAGAATTCAGTTTCTAAAATTTGATGACAGCAGGTGCATTTCTATCGCCCCGACCAATCTCTAATTGTGACTGTTAACTCGAGGCGGGCATGGTCGTTCAGCAGGGGAAGCTTACACCTCCGTGGCACCTGATCCCACCTCTGAGGTTATCAGAGGTCCATGCTTGTCCAATATTCACCAAACTTGTATATTGCTCCTGATTCTTCTGGCGGTTGATATCTTGGTATATGTGAGGAGGTTCCCACACTATTTCGTCTGAGCTTGTATCAAACCGAATTAATCTGTGAAATGACTTTTGCCATACATTCGGATATTTGTCGTAACTCAGATTTAAAATCCATTGACAAAATGCATTTAATTCAGTCAGCTGGGTCGTAAAACTTGATCGGATTTATTTGTATTTATGGATATAAGGAACACGAATTCAGGTCAAACTATTCGAGAAAAGTGTCAGTTTTGGACAGCGTTGAATACGAAATTCTTTAAATGCCTTTATAATGCAAAGCTGAGATTTCCCGGTACTTTGAAATGGATTATAAGGTCGAGATGTATGTTTCAAGATATCTGTACTTATTCTCCGAGATAAATAGCTTAAGGGTGAGGAAAATCCCTTTGAAATCTACATGTATTGTGATCTTGACAGAGCAGGATATTCATCAATCGGGATCAAGACTCACCACGTCGGACATTTGAACTCCATCCACCCTTCTAATCCCCTCTCCATATTATCCCATTGATACCCTACCTAGATCACAAGGAAAAGATGGCAAATGGTATCGTTTATAAGAAATATATATAACATTTTCAATTAAATGTGGTTTACAAAATTTTATCAATAAAGTGATAAGTTTTTGTTCGGCGTTGACTTGACTTGCCCGTTTTCGGCAAGAGTAAATGTATTTATAATTAGGGCTAATTGACATTCAAGAAATACATGTTTTATTAAGTTCGGGAGAAAGTGCATTTGGGAAATTCAGGATCGATATTCTAATGGTCCCTGATATATCGACGATAAGTTAACTATTACGTCAACAGGTCAAGGGTTCGAATCCACCATGTTTCTTTGTCTTTTATATATCACAGTAATGTCATCTTCTTCGGGGTTTGGTTGACTGAATGGTACCATCTTTCCATTCTGGGGTCCTTCTTTCTTTCTTTTTTCTTTTCCTTTTTCTTTTCTTTCTTTCTTCTTTTGCATTTTAAAATAATCCTCACAGTTGATAACATGTACGAACCTGATTTTAAGATACAATGTATTATCAAAGAGAATTCATTACTGTAAATCAAACAATAAATAGATTTATGAAAAGTAGAATAGCATTAACACAATGTGCATTTATATCATATCTTTATCAAAATATTCGACTTCAATTATGTATATAACATCCTTTCTAAACTCACTTCTGCAGATACACTTCATCAATAGCTCTGCATGCCAATTATACAATGCAAATATTTCAACATGCGATAAAAAGTTGTTCAGGTTTTAGTCCATAACACCCACAATTTTGACAGGACATTTTAGTATGAAGGTTGGAATATGCATGTGTTATCCCTTAATTTGCAATATAAGGTATATTTTCGCCCCCCCCCCCCCGGTTGATTTTCGCCCTTTCGCTCTTATCGTCAATGGGATACTTAAAAAATGGGCGATTTCAAGTAAATTGTAGGACAGTAAATTCATTGAAAATTATCATCACGAGACTGGGCGAATTTTAAACGGGCGGAACTGTTTGAAAGTGTATTAGGGCAAAAATAACAGGGAGCAAAAAAAAAAACCCTGTATTTCATACAGTAGTTGAAGAGGGAATATAACATTGCTGTTATATGTATGTGTGTGTTTTTACGTGTCAATAGGATTAATAACAAAATAATCATCAAAAAACCATTAACCCTTCCACAAATGTTTATCATGCAATGAGAATGAATCTTAATGGATTTCCAGGTAAAGGGTCAAAGGCCAAGGTCATGATAGACTATTGCCTGAAAAACTGTGAACAGCATAGGAGACTAAGGAAACATCACAGAATAATCAAACCTTCCACAAATATTTTTCAAGGGATAAGAACATTCTTCATTTTTTAGGTAAAATGTCAAAGGTCAAAGTCATTATAAACTGTTTTGCTTGAGTTGCCTAGATATACTTTAAGTTGCCAATCTTTCGCTAAAATCTCCTTTGCGTTCAGATTTAATGTTTTACGCAACCTTTCTGTTTATAAATGCTAAGATAGATATTCAAACTTATCTAATGCTATTATTAATCGACATAATGCAGTTGAACTTATATAGATATAGCAATAGGTAACAATTATCATTCATAAAATGATAAAAAAAATTATCATGCAAACTTTGTTTTGTTTGAAAATCTGGAGACCCATGGACCACTTTGTCCCGAGATATTTTTGTCCATAGGACCCAACAACTGTATTAAATATTGTGAAGTATTGGTATTTAATTATTTCATGTGAGAAGAAATATATAAAATATTTTGTAGTTTTTTAAAAAAAAAATTCAATAGCAAAAAAACTAACTTTCACTCTTGTTCTCAGGCAGTACCTGCTAAGGAATATCTTTTAATATAGCAGTTAATGTGATGTTTAGAAACAGTTATATCGTTGTGCAGAATCAAAGAGTTGGCATGTTGGTCCAAATGGATCATACCACCAGGTGTCTATATGCTTAATTACACTGTGTGACGTTTAGCATGGACATCCATAAACACACGTTGGTAATTTTGCTTATGGGAAACTTTTTTCTGGCCTCTATCTCTAACCATATCGAAAGTGTTTGTCGTCCCACTTAACATTTTAAGTGTGCAATTGCACATTAATGTACAATTTGACTTTTTCAAATGCATTAAATTAAATATGCAGTTTTCCTGTAATCTGCCAAAAAATTATACATCTTGAATCCATTTATAGCATTTCAAGCCAAAAAGGTTTTTAAATAAGATTAATTTCTTCTAGGGTCGTCGATAAGGCAGTAAGCACCTACGACATTTTGGCGCCAAAGAAGCGCAGACGTCAGACGATTCGTGCAATTCTCAGACTGCTGTGAGTTCAGAGGTTCAGAAAGTTGTAGGTCAATATATTAGATTTGAAAAATGTTTAAATAAATATGAATTAATTTAATGTCTAAATCGACATAAGAGCATGACAATTTTTTATTTGATTAAATAGTGTGCTTTCGAGTTTTTTTTTTATTTGTCGTTAAAATGAAGATTGTATTCTAATAGGTGTAGGCGTCTCGCCGAGTGACAGAATGTGTATCGTTTCTTGTCACAATGTAGTTTATATATAATGAATAAATGGACGGTAAAGGGATGTTTGAAGAGAAGTATTTATCTGCCCCATCTGGTCAACGATTAATTTTGTACTGCATGGAATTTTGAATATTTAACTAATATGTAGATACAGACTACTTGTTAATCCGGACGTCTCACCATCATGGCTAAATGTAAGAAGAATTATAAGAGCGATGCTTTAGTAGTGCCTAGTCCGTACACCTTATTTATACAGACACTTTGATTAGTTTCAATATATTTTATTTCATTTTAGCATGAGATGGAGTTCGGCAAAAGTTACATTCGCCCACTCCTTAATATAAACAATATACAAATATACACATGTATCAAGATGGCGACTCCTTGGAGTAATTGAAATTGACATAAGTGTGAACAACAATATATATAAGAGAGAGAGAGAGAGAGAGAGAGAGAGAGAGAGAGAGAGAGCACCAAGGGCCCTGCCCATAAGAAGGAGCCACTTGTAACTGAAATAACGTTGCAGGTAGGCGGGAAACTATATAAAATACATATATGTATCAGCATGTTTATAAGTGTGTAATTTTTTTCATAAACATCCCTGTTATGTGGAATGTTGCAAAAAAATAAATTTAATGTCAGATATTTTTATGCGGCGCGACACTACATAATGGTTCCGCTATGCAGATGGTACGCAATTTATCAAATATTTCATCTCTTATCAGACAAAGCCAAATCTATTGTACTTTCAATTGCATTCTAAATGTACCTCCCACACAATCTAAAAAATATCTTTGACCTTTAAACAGGAAGAAAAGAACATTGCATTACACAACCTGAGCGTTGCTGGGATACCTGCAATGTCAACATGAAATTTGTCAAATACACTGTAGGCCTACTACGATCTTGCTATTTGTGTGTATTCTAAAGTGTAGGATATTTCACTTTTTATGCCAGTAAATACTCAAATGAGAATTGCATGTTTTTTATTCGAGCTATTTTTTATTTGGGAGGAATGTTGTCACAAATCCTTAAACAAAGTTACTTCTGTGTCTTACTGAAATGTTCATCAAAGGGAAATAACTACCCCAGAGTTGTTTGTTGTTTACACGAAAAACCTTTTAATTTTTTAACTAAGGCAATGCATTTACATACTTTGAAACCATGTCCTACATGGAACGGCAATAAAGATCAACTTCTAGTCATTGTCTTCAGTTTCAAATTTTGGTCGGTTTCTCGAAGTATTCATAAAGTTCGATGCTTTTGTTATTTTCATTGATTAACATGAACCAGTATCTAACGAAAACTGCGGCATTGATTTGCCCAACTGTATTTTGTATTCCTCAAAGTAGTTATCAGACTGATCAATGTTTATGCCACCAAAGTTTCTAGGCATATGGCTTTTAGTCTGTCCTTTTGTCTGTTTGCTTGTCTGTAAATCTGTTAATCTGTCATTTTGTCCGAAACAAACTTCAAGATTGACCATAACTTCTGATTGGTTTGTAATTGGGCTTTCATATTTCACATGTTTATTCCTTGTGACAAGACATTTCTATTGGTACCATAACAACTGATATCATTACCTTGACCTTAGACTTTGACCTAATTAAAAAAATGTTACCATTGGCCATAACTTCTGATAGGTAAGTGATAAGAACTTCATATTTCACGTGTATTTTTGTGACAAGGGCTATCTGTCTGTACCATATTTTATTTTACCTCATGACATTGACCTCGAACTTTGGAAAATATTAACAAAATCTTAAACATTGACCAAAACTTAAGGACCCAGTTGCATATTGATGTAACTCGTAGTTAAATTTAACTATGAACTTATCGATGGTCAAATTTATTTTTGTAATAACTCTAAAATAGAATTTTTATTAGTAAACTTGTAATTAACTAACTAATTAAACCCTACAATAGCATTAAATCATATAGTTTGCAAATTACAAGCTAGAACTTTAACCTGTAGTAAATGGCTAACTACAAGTTAATTTAACGATGCATTGTGCAACTGGGTCCTGATCGGTAAGTGATTAGACCTTCATACTTCACGTGTATTTTTTGTGACAAGGGCTATCTGTCTGTACCATATTTTATTTTACCTCGTGACATTGACCTTGGACTTTGGAAAATATTAACAATTTTTTTAACATTGGCCATAACTTCTGAATGGTAAATGATAGGGTTTTCATATTACACATGTGTATCTCTTGTGACAACACCTTCCGGTTGGTATCATCACGTTTGATCTCGTGACCTTGACCTTGGACTCTGCCCTACTTTTAAAAAACATTAACAAAAACTTACATATTTGTCATAACTTCTGATAGGTAAGTGATAGGGCTTTCATATTTTACTTGTGTAATCCTTGTGGCAAGACATTTATGTTGTTACCATAATGCTTGATATCATGGCCTTGATCTTTGACCTATTTTTTCAAAAAAAATTATTATTGTTGAGTGATAGGACCTTTATATTTCACGTGTGTATTTCTTGTGAAAAGGCCTTTCTGTTGCTACCATAATTTTTTACCTCGTAACTTTGACCTACTTTAAAAACCCGTAACATTGGTAATAACTTCTGAAAGGTAAGTGATACGACTTTCATATTCCACGTGTGTAATCCTTGAGGCAAAACATTTTTGTTGGTACCATAATGTTTTACCTCATGACCTTGATCTTTGACTTACTTTTGAAAAACTTTGACATTGGTCATAATTTCTCTTAGATAAGAAATAAGACCTTTATATTTCACATGTGTATTTCTTGTGAAAAGGTATTTTTGTTGATACCATAATTTTTGCCTTCGTGACCTTGACCTTTGAACTACTTTTAAAAAAACTTTGCATAGGCCATAGTTTCTGATTGGTAAGTGATAAGACATTATATTAAACATGTATATTTTTGTGACAAAGCCTTTCTGTTTGTACCATATGTTTAACCTCGTGACCTTGACCTTGAACTTTGACCTATGTTTGAAAAAAACTTTTAACAAAACATTTACATTGGTCATAACTTCGGAATGGTAAGTGATAGGGTTTTCATATAACACATGTGTATCCATTTTGACTAGACCTTTCGGTTGGTATCATAAAGTTTGACCTCGTAACTTTGACCTTGGACTTTGACCTACGTTTGAAAAACATTAACAAAAATTTAAAACTTTAATATTTGTCATAACTTTTGATAGGTTTTCATAGAGCTTTCATATTTCACGTGTGTAGTCCTTGTGACAATTCCTGTTGGGACCATAATGTTTGACCTCATGTCCTTGATTTTTAACCAACTTTTGAAAACCTTTGACATTGGTCATAATTTCTTATTGATAAGTAATAGGACCGTTGTATTTCACATGTGTATCTCTTGTGAAAAGGCCTTTCTTTTGATATCATAAGTTTTGCCCTCGTGACCTTGACCTTTGACCTTTTAAAAAAAAACTTACTTTGGCCATAATTTTTGATTGGTAAGTGATAGGGTCTTCATAGTTCACAAAGCTGTTATCAGGGGACATCATTGTTTCACAAACACATCTTGTTATTCGGTACTTTTAAACTGGCTTGAACAAATGATTCATACAAACTAAAAGAAAAATGAGGAATTCAAAGATTTGCATTACATGTATAACTCGGAATATAATTTTGGTTGACGCACTTCACGTGGTTTCTTGTTTGTATTGTAATTAAACGTCAAATTCAAAAGTCTTTCGCTTATATGAAAGCGTTACTGAATCCAGTGAAAGGCGACAAATTTTGGGTTCGAGCCACTGGCTCGGTGGACGCAGCTCGCTGTAACAGTTCCTGTCTTTCAGATGAGACAGTAAAAACCGAGTTTTCGTTTAACTGTCGGTATCGGCGCGATAAAGAAACAAAGCGACCCTGGTTCGATCCTTGGATTTGCCATGGAAGTATATAATTATGTGAGATGGTGTGGTAGTCGCCAACTTTTATAGTTGGGATTTTCTCCTCTCACATCAAAGACCCCCCCCCCTGCACGAGCACATCAAGGCTGACGAGAGACAGTTATATAAATTCACATAACTTGTTAGTTAGCCGTTGTCAAATAATTAAAGTTTAAAATGCAGAACAAATGCTAAAATGCGTAGCCCTTCACATGCGCGGATCCGGGACTTTTTTCAGGGGGCCGTTATTTTCCAGGGGGGTCCAACTTGTGAAAAGAAAACAATATATTCCTGCTGAAATGAGAATCTAAGCAAAATTCACCAATATTGGTACATATTTTGCAAATTCCAGGGGAGGGGGTTCGGGCCCCCTCAATACCCTCTAGATCCGCGCATGCTTCACTTGCATTTTGAGGCGCCTCCGGATAAGTGAAAGGTTCTAAAATTGGACGTCACACACAATTTCAACAACAACAATAACAACAACAACAGCAGCAAGAACAACAACAACAATGCAATCCCCCTACGATTCTCTACATTCTGGTGACTCCATAAACATGCACGTGCAGTACAGAATTAAATTGAATCAGAATACCGGTACATGTAATCATATACATAAATATTTAACCTAGTGTAACAGTTTTGAATCCAACCCAATTTCGAGACTGGATATTAGTGCATACCTAAGCGATTTCTGCGTGCGACTTAGGTAACTGATACAGTCCAAAGTTTTTAATCAAAATTAATACAACGTTTGCACTGTTGAACTATAGATTTATAACGCATTCCTCGGGTGAAATGAACAAGCTAACTACAGTTACGGCACAAGGCGACAAAGAAAAATCAGTTTCACTTGAGAGGTACAATGTGTCAATACATACTTGATATTTATATTGTATCTGTAATATATTACAGGTAATAAATTTCATTTGTAGAAGCAGGACGATATAAATACATATATATATATATATATTAGATCAGATGTAACCGTATACATTGGATTAGAATACCCCCCCCCCCCCCCCCCCCCCCCCCCC
>JACSZP010002042.1:0-16016 GCA_016161895.1 Pinna nobilis
GTGTCAGAATCAAGCTATAAATTATCATACAGTCAGTAAGTAGTGATAATTATGCAATCCGGTGATTAATCTGTTTATTCAATGAAGGATGAGGGAGATGAAACCGCTTACTTTTTAATAAACAATGTGCTAGGCATAAACCGCAATTTAATTGGTCGGATGTTCAGTGTAAGGTGAAATTTTACGAGAGTCAAAATGACCCCTGTGGTGAATTTATCAAGCGTCAAATATGAGTCCTGGCAGAAATTCGGGGGTCAAAACCCGGGAGTACGGGTCAAATGGAAACCCTGTAAGATAAGTATTAAAATGCCATTACCCTCATCTCCTCTCACAGCCAGGAATATTCCTTTCTTATATACAAGCTCTCCATCATCTCTCGGCTTAGCTTTAGCAGGGGTTGGCACCTCCTCAGCTGGAGACTGAAACCTTTGTACAGGAACCCGCTGTCTCTTAAGGGGAGTTCTTGGCTCAACATTATATACTTTCTTCCTCTGAAAAAAATATTAATTATTCATTGGAAGCAGCATCAATACTCATTTTCTGTAGGATTTACAACAGACATTTATTACAAAGACAAAGCAAAGTAATTTCATAAACTGAAAAGTTGCATCATATGTGTATGATTTATAGACCCAAACAGGACAGGGGTGCAGAGATACAATGTCCAACTTGGTGTATCACACCTGCTATCCGGGCAAGAACTTTTAAGCAGTTTACTTGTCTGTATACAACCAAGTGCACATGAAGATATGTCCACCAAAAAATATTTCTCTTATTCTGTGATAACAATTGCATATCATATCTCACTTTGCAGACTCATCTTTAGTGACCAAGATAAAGATAAAAAATATATTTTTCAGGACAAAAGCACACAGTAGAGTCGGTCTATAACGAATCTGCTTAAAGCGAATTCAGTGCTATAATGAAGAGGAATAAAATCCCCCAAAAGAATTGCCATTTATCTATTTATGTAGTAAATTCTGATGCTTAAAACGAAGGATGCCTGTAACGAAGTCAAAAGTCAATCCCCTTTAACTTTGTTATAGACTAACTCCACTGCATTTTGTTTCGTCCTTAAAATATTTTGGGGACCACTGTTGCTGAGTGGTTAGCATGTTTTCCTTCTGATAGTGAGGTTGTGAGTTAGAATGTACACAGTACTGCAGAAGACTTTCAGGTGTCTTCTCACTTAGCCAACATTTTGAATTTTGAGATATACAGGTAAGATATTTTGTTGGTTTGGTGTGACAGGTAGAACAATAGGAGTTAATTACAGGTAAAATCATAGCCTGTTTCATAAAATAACCACTGGAGAATATTAAACTTGTATGGAAGATGGTATTTTGAAGATAATGTTTTGATATCTGACTTAGAATAAAACAGCCAAAATATAGTACTAGAAATTCAGTCTGCATTATGAAACTAAAATGAAAAATACTTGAAAAAAAATATGTAAATATATCTGATATCAAGCATTAAAAACCAAGCAGTTTCAAAGCAGGAAAATATTGCCTTTTTCAGCTGATCACTAAAAAATTAACTTATAATGTGAAAAAGAAAAATACCTAGTACATTTGTATATGTATGTAGATTTGCACACATTCATCTTCATCAAGGAGCAATTTTTTTAAAGTATGAATTCTACAGCACTTACATATGCAGAATACACATTTCACTGCTGGTATTTTCTGTGAAATGAAAATGTTCCTGATATTTTACCAAGTCGGAAATACATGTATTATAAGATTCAACATTGTTCTCAAGGCTTAATATTTCTGCATCCCGCAAACCTGAACAGAAAATGATAGCACCCACTAACCAAGAAAAATAAATACGAACATTTATCGTGAAATCAATTTTCATTTATCTACTAATATGTTATAGAATTGATTTAAAATGTTTCAAAGTTACACAGGTAGATGAGAATTGTGTATAATATGACAATTAAATTAAAAGGTCGTACTGTCAGAACATCAATGAGTAAGGGGGGTTGGGGGGTTAAAAACACTCCCTTCCTCAACCCCGGTTACCATGCCTATGAAATGAGATGTATCTGCTCTTCTTTCATAAACACTACAACATTTCTAAATATTTATCTTCACTTATGGCATTTGCTTTATTAAGATACATAAAAACTACAGTAAACAAAAAATTGTAGACTTAGATACCACAGCTTTTTCTCATCATTTGTGATTAAGGCAAATGGCTTCGGAGTCGGAAATTTTGGGGCATTTGATGGAAAATTAGGATCTTTTGTATGTTTTTATGAGATCTGTAAAACTTGTAAATATCCAAATACATGCAGATCCATACAGGGTTTGTACCATTTATTGCGTTTTTTTAAGATAAAAAGAATGATGCCAATTTAATAGCAATATGATTTTTCGCTAATTAGCAACATACATGTATTGCCTGAATTTTATTTTCATCTTCATGTCTGAATATTTCAGACTGAAAATTGGGAACAGGATATGATTTGCCATCGGGAACATAATCAGACTTTTTTTACATTTTGATTTTACACAGATTTCTAATTATCGATTGATGACATATATACATAGTCTAAAATTAAAATGTGTAAAATCGATACACAATGTAATACACCAACTGCAGAAGTTTTTATTTCAATATTCTAAAACTTCTGAAACGTTACATATTTATTTTTGTGTACCATCACCTATTAATTCTAATATATCTTTTGATGTATTCCATCAGGACAATTTTAGAATAGACTATGACTGAAAATCATCCAGGTGTGAAAACTTACCTGTTTGCCAGGTAATATAGGTACATTGTATTTTCAAAATGTTATGGCTAAGTGAGAATGAACCGACTTTCACCGTCCTTCTGAAGAGACAGCAAAACTCCAAGTCACATGTCATAGTGGGTGTGAGCACGTTAAAAAAACTCTCACTGGTCAATGCCCACAGGTGCTAAGCATGGGCCAAATTTCTCACCCATCACCAATAACAGTGACATCTCCGTCACATGAGAGATTGAGTGGAATTAAATAAAGTTACAGCCAAAAACCTTAAAATCCTTTAAGAACATTGGTCAAGTAGATTACACTTCCAGCCAACCATTTTTTTCAAATTAGCTCTTCCCAACACAAGAGAGAAAAGTGCATACTTATGCTATCACCCAACTGTTGGTGTCAGCATCTGCATGTGTTAAGTATGCACTTTTCTCTTAAGCTGAACTGAACAATCACTGTAGTTTCCCAAAAAGTTACCTTGTTCCCTGACCCTGAGGTGCCAGGTGTACTATCTCTCTTCTCCCTCTTTTGTTCATCTTTCTCGGATTTGTCCATATCAGCTAATCAAATTTTCTATCTGAATGAAAAAAAGAAAAACAATATCACATGCAAATATCATTGTTAGCATTTTGATACACATATTAAGTGATCACTGGCTCAAATGTCACAATCTTGATGCTTGTGACTTCATCCAGACATATGGAAAAATGTAACATTTTCAAAGTTATGTGCAGACAAGAACTAATATGTGTGATTACTGTATGTAATAGGGAAATTCGGGAGGTTAAGCAGCAGAGAGGTAGTCACTGGTATGGGGAACCAGTGTTCTCCCCAGAAATTTTGGATGGAGCGGGGGCACTTAAGCGCATGTTAAACCTGAAGAGGGGAGGACATACATGTTAACTGCCCAACACAGTAGTTTATAGATAGTTAACCATTAAGATATGCATCATAAATAATATTAATATAAAATTAACCTGTAAATCAGTCTAACTTGGTCAATGATTGCTAGATATGTAAATGAAATAAGGTGGTGGGAGAGAAAACTACAGTGGGGGTAATGCAGATAGTGTGGTGGTTAATTAAAATAGCCTGGTGGTACCACTGCGCTATATGGGCCTGGGGAGAACACTTGGGAACAATGAATAACCATATACATAATATGAATAAATCTACAATGTACATGACTGCTTAAAGATCAAGGTCAAGGGAGACCACTAAAGTGAGCTTCTACCACCTCAATCAGATGTTAAGTCAATGCTGATGGACAAGTACAGAATGGATAGTACACACACACACACACACAAGTTAATGATGATAATAATAATAAAAATTAAAATAATAATTAATATTTATAATGATAACAAAACAGCGATGTGCACACATCATCTTTATTCTCGGGTAATATTGAAGAGAAGGAGGTCAAATAATTTTGGAATGAACTTGGCCCTAAGTATTCCAACCCAGTTGCAACCTTTGCATCAAATTATGTTGGAAAAGTTGGTACCGTAGTGTAAAAGATTTGATGAAAACACAGCTAAGCACTGCATCCTATGCAATATGTAATCCTAATACAGGTATGCCACATCATGATCTCTCCCCACATAACCTTGGTTTTTATAGTCTTTCTCATACAACAAGACCAGTAATGCCACAGCTGGAACTCAAACCCTAAACCCTTCAGTCTTATGGCATCTACTCTATCATGGAGCTATATTACTAGCCCACTGACACAGCAGGTCGATGAGAAGACATTGACAGCATTAGACTTTAGAATACTGCTCAAGGATGTTATTCTGAAGCTGATCACTTAAAACATAAGTCTTGTGAGAAATCCTTACACTGGCAATGATCATTATCAAAATTCTGCAAATATTATTTCATCAACTGCACTAGACAGTCAGTGGAGCCTAGCCACAAAGCTATTTAAAAGCTGTTTGAGGTAATTGACATGCTTTTCGAGGAGATTTACACCGTTTTGTGCTCTATCCATTAACAGTTTTGGCGAAACAGAATATAAGTGTAACTTTTGCTAAATCATCATTATTTCAATACTATTTCTAGGCTATATATGTTGAGCAGAATTACTCGATCGATCATCTAATATGTAGGGCAAAAAAATATGGGTAAAAGTCTGTTATAATCATTTACTGATAGGCTAGAAAGCTGAATTGCATAACTTTACTGGAGACCGAATTGCACAATTTTGTTGGTGTGCATTCCTTTTATGGGATTAGTGCAAAGGGTTATTCATATTATAATTTCACAGCATTTTCAAAACTATTCAAACTTAGATCGGGCGACAGTTGGTTACTCAAACACTATATGGCATTGAAACAAGAAAATTTCCGTTGTAGCAACTTAACATGCGACCCTCGGAATTACTATAAATACTTGTGACACAGCGTAGCCTAATGCATCATTTCGAAAATACAATCTTTTTGTCAAAATGACCCACGCTATGTTGCTAATTGGGTTCAAATGCAAAATACAACGCTATGTTTCCGACATCAACAAGTTTATTTGTTGATTTAGTCTGATTAAAAACAGTAGCACTCAATCTGCATTTGTGCTAACTTACCAAATTTGCTTAATTTGTAAAATTATTTGCGAAGATTTACCGGTATCGTGACCACATGGCCGCCATCTTCGCAGCTGGTATTTTAACCACCCTTGGATAAATTTTAAAAAATTAAATTGTCAATTTATTGTACGCTGGTAAAAATATGCATTTTACCTCTGTAAATTTCGCTGAATTTCAGTGAGATTAAATGATATGCGATTTATTCAAATATTAATCTCGCTGATTTAATTATCATTTTACAGGGTAAAACAACCAGTAGCATGATGTGTACGATTGACGGAACAGCGAAAACATAAATCATGTGACTTCTTTTTCTGCGGCATAAAATTTTAAAGCGGTAAATTTAAAAGAAGCTTGTCGACTCCTTATGCGGATCAAAAAAATTTCTGAAAGGTTGATTATGATATGAAAAGAAAAAAATCAAGCCTCAGACTTGCCAACCTTGAAAAATTTTACAGTCACGTGGGGGAGACTCAACATTTTCAGGGGAGACTCAACATTTTCATAAGAATTAATAGGAAAAATTAATTTTTTCATGCATTTTATTTTTCCCATAAGAAATTATCAAAATCTTACTTCAAAATAGGGAGACCCCCTATTTATTAGGGAGACTCGGTAGGTATAAAACCTAAAAACCCAGTAGTTGGATCAGACAGAGACGTATATGGATCAGATCCGGGGTCCTTTTCACCAGAGACGTATATATAACACATAATATATACGTCTCTGTTTTCACAAAGAATCTTACGATCAAAATCACCCGCAATGATAAGTTAGCAATTTTTCAATTGATCATATATTGTTTATTTAACTATAAAACTGACCAATTGAGATGAAATTTGATTTACGTGAACGATATAAATCAGATTGCGACTATATTTATTGAATTACATCAAGGATTTGTCAAATGAACAATATGAAAATTTTATACACTTACGACTACGAGTGATTTTTATCGTAAGATTCTTTGTGAAAAGGGCTGCTGGTCACGACCTAGAAGTAGGTCTATCTCCTGTCCACAGGGCACACCTGCCATGGGCCCTATATAGGCCAATGCTAGCCTTGCTTGTGATGTTTTCTACTCGTGTAACAAACTCCATCTTGGTTGCACGTAAACACAAGGAGCTGCTCCAGGGCTACCCTGTAGTCCTGGTTTGTGGCAATTCTAAGTAGTCACGCCGCACAATAAATCACGCCAAATCGAACTGGCTTGTGATGAGAAATATTTAAGACATGACTGTAGCAAAACTTCTATGAAAACCCGTACACATTACCGAAAGATTCATGATAAAGATCGTTCTCTGCTCAATCAGTCAATGCCCTAGTTACAGTGCAACGATGAAGGTATTTTACTATTTTGACTTTTCCTACCCCTTCTTCAGAAGTTATTTTACTATTTTGACTTTTCCTACCCCTTCTTCAGAAGGGGTAGGAAAAGTCAAAAATAGTAAAATACCTTCTTTGTTGCACTGTAACTATCAATGCCCCCAGCCTGTATGGTGAGCTGGTACTGGAAGGAGAATTTTGAAGCCCTTCATCAACATTTGTTGACATCTCTAATATAAATGAAAGATTCTTGAATGGGAAGCTAAAAAACTGAGCATAAGATAAACTGCCTCAAAGAAAACAATATTCAGAGACATATATACCCAGTAGGCCTATATGTCTATGCAAATATGGAGATATGCAGGCCCTAATGCCAGTTGAAGCCAGCATTTCCCTTACTTTACTGTTTTCTTCCATTTGTAAAAGTCCTCTAATGAGGATATATTTACTGCAATGAGAAATCTAAAATCAAACATGATTGTTTGTGGTTTTGTTTATGACATTTTCACTTTCAACATTACTTCATTTATATGGAGACACTATATCCAGCAGAAGCAAGCTTCACAAATTATGGTCTAATCTATGGATCTTATTCCATATCTGGGAGGGATCTTATATTGTGCCAAGTGAGAGCCATCATAGCAGTCCATTGTTTAGTGTGGTATCTTCCTATCAGACAGGTCCTTCTCTACTAAGCTACATTCCTATCNNCCCCCCCCCCCCCCCCTCCCCCTGGAATTTCCAAAATATATACCAAAATTTGTCAATTATGCACAGATTTTTAATTTTAACAGTGTAAAGTTTTTCCTTTTTACAAGTTGAACCGCCCTGGAAAATGTCGACCACCCCATGAAAAAATTCCTGGATCCACACATGGTGTGTTCATCTTCAGATCATTGGTCAGAATTAGCTCAGCAGAGGTGGTACAAACCAATATTCTAGTATTACGATAGGTATTGGTATGGTATAGAGCCCTCACTGCTCAACGGCCACAAGTGTCCAGCATAGGCCTAATGTGTAGTACTTCACCTGCATTTGATGACTTTTCCATATCAAAGAGAGACTATTAACCCTTTAAACCCCAATTATCAGAATGGTATGCTCTTTTCTATTGTCTTAGACCAGTCCATTTTGGTCTATGGTGTTGAAAGGGTTAAGTGGAGCACGAAACAACAGTACAACAACTACTGAGGCAGACCAGTCTATGACATGGTACCACTGTCTTGCTTTTTCATCTGAAGGGCAGGAGGCTGGTCAGGCAACAGTTTGGATATGAACCCTGAATCCTTTACATGGTACAGTTTAAAGTACAATGTACGGTCAGTAACAAAGACAAATAAAATGTGCACGAATAATGGTTTATTTTAAGAATGAAAAACAGCCATCAATCATAGAAAAAATGTATATACATGTATATATCATGCCTAATGAAAAATAATGAAATTATTCCACACCTTTTCCTTTAACAAAAAGTCAAAGACAGATGTCAGTTCAGCTTGCACATACAAATGTATATGGAAAACTATCCTCTGTAAGTCCAGGTTTATTTATGATTTTTATTTCAGTGAATTTCTCCACCAAAAATGTAAATTTCTTGGTTAATACTCAAATCATACATTAAAATGTATCATACAACATATGTCATTTGCATACAAAAAGGTAATATCACAAATAAATAATTTATTCACCAAAATAAAGTCCTAAAAACATTATAACAGGAACACCAGAGAATTTTATATACTCAGAAGTGGTATCCAGCCCACCTTTATATGTTTCATTTGCTATCGTGCAACACCAGTAAAATTAAGAGAACTAGTCACTAGCATAGACATTGTTAGAACTTTTCTTTCTGTCATTCTTTCTTTCTTTCTTTCCATACTATCTGAATGTACACTCCTGTGGCCTTACAGATTATGATAAAATTCAAACTTGATAGATGCTCCTTTAGTAATGGTAAACCAGTGGGTCCTACATTCAATTTGTAGCTTGCATAACCCCATACTTAATCATTGAATCATATCAATTTCCCGTAATCAGCTGCAGTAATCCATGGCTTGTTACAAATCGTTAAAAACTCATGTCTACTTTAAAGGAGATAACGAATTTCACTAAAGTTGATACAAATGGCACGAAATATTTCTGTATCACTTGGAATGAGTAGTCATCTATTGCACATTTTTTTCTCAAAACATTTCAAGTCCTTTGAATCTGTATTTGAAATTTACCTGAAAAATAATCAAAATAAATGCAAGGTTAGATTAGCTTTCAACCAAGTGAGTTGTTGCAGTTAGAGTTCTTAATGAAAAAAAAACATCTACTATTGCACAAATGTTCCTACAAATTTTACTCAGAGTTACAAATTTTTGATATTTGGTCAAAGTTCTGCACAAAGCCAATCAAAATCAACAATTCAACACTCTTACATTGCATTTGGATGACTTGGCATCCTTCAAATGCGCCTGAATTTTGTTTACAGGTTTTATTTCTAGTGTTCAATGGTACACATTGTATAAATCTTGTTTGCAACATGTTAAAAAACCAAAATTTTCAAATAAACTGGACAGGTGTGCTATGACACTATGGTCAGGGATCCCTATATATACGATTAATCCTTAAACAGGACCTTTGTTTTCAGTCTCATCTAAATAACAGGAAACATGTGATGTCACAGGAGGGACTGAGACCCCTGGTAGTGAAAAAATAACTTTACAATAAAACTTGTCTTGAGAAACCATCTATATTAAAGACCATGTGTAAAAAATTACTTTGTAGATAATCTTCTTTAAAAAAAATACAACTTGTCACAATAGACCACCTGTCTTGAGAGACCACATTTCCTAGATTGTAGAGGTTGTCTCTCAAGACAGGTTCTACTGGACTGGCAAGTCAGGAACCACTCCTGTGAGGAAATGAGGATATGCAAGTTTAACAGAAACAAACTTGATAAAATAAGTCAAATTTTTCAATATTATACCTTGTCTATTTAACAGTGATGAAGTCGTTGAATACTTACATGACGGCATGGCAATCACTTCAGCAGTGACTACACAGTTGATTCCTAGATTAGATAGAGCCCCTCTGATCATTCCACATGGTAATGCTAAATACTGTCCAAACAAGAAAAAATAAAGCAACAATTAAAAAGAAGCATATTACCAATGCTGGATACAACGGAGAATAGGTTACAATCACTACTCAAGATTAAACAAACTTGCCAAGTCTCCCTAATAAATCAGAGGACTCCCTTTTCTGAAAAAAATTGATAATTTCTTAAGAAAATAGGCATATCCCCCATCAAAAAACTTGAAATTTACTTTTAATTCTTAGTAGAATCTTGAGACTCTACATTGAGACTGAAAATCTTCCCTATGGAAATTGTTGAAGTTTGGCAAGTCTGAATCAAAGCACACCATTTTCCATTTTCCTCAATGAACAAGTAAACCCTTGTTTATTTCAGGGATTCTAATGCATTTAACCAATATCATCCAATCTTCCACATACAAAATGTCTGTTGAAAATCATAATTATGGACTGGAAATTACTTTTTATAGCACAACATCTATCTTCTTAGTATCTTAATGTATCAAATATTAGTAAAGGTAAGTTGTAGGACAGAATACTTTACCTTAGGAGCGGCATCCATGTACTGTTTGCCACTTGATATTTGGACTAAAAATCTGAATTTATTGTCTTGTAGAACATAAACACCCTGTAAATGAAAATAAGAACAGTTCATAGCTCAACAAAATCAATCATTTATTAACATCTTTTACTATCATTAATGGTATGTGTATATGCTTGTTAGTGCTTTAACGATGCTTGGTCATGACAAAAATAAGGAAAACCATAGTGGTCCCCATCACTTCTCACAAACTAACTTTATAATTGCAATGGAATTTGAAAATACAGTCAAATCTTGAAAGTTCTCGATCTCTCAAAGTTCTCTATCCCTCGAAGTAAAGCTACTATCCCAATTTTTTCCTTAATAAATTAAGCAAATTTAGTCTTGTTTTTACTAACGTTGACAGTGAAAGTTTCAATCTCTCGAATAAATCTCACAATCAAAAGCTTAAAATACCTGTAAAATATCATCTCAATCTTTTTAAATGCAAATATTTGGCAGATGTTATAATTACTGTGTGTTTATATAGTAATCAAAGTTGACGACAGTGTAAAATTGTTACAGAATATTTACCCAAATGATAAGTAATGAGATCAGTGTCCGGGAAAGGGGGTGATTAAAAGGTTTGGGATGGTGGAATAGCGTTCAGCTGGAGAGTAATTGTATTTTTGAAAACTCAAAGTCTCCAAAACTCGAAGTTTATCAGGGGCCCTGAGCACTTCAAGTTTTCGAGATTCAACTGTTTCACCATTTGAACAAACTTGAATCTACACTCTATCAGGATGCTTGCACATAAGTTTAGTGGTTTTTGGCCTAGTGGTTCTAAAGAAGAAGATTTTTAAAGACACCCCACCATTTTTTAATGTTTCTCAATTATCTCCACTTTATTAAGGGCCTGATCCTTCATTTTAACAAACTTGAATCTCCTTCCCCCAAAGATGCTTTGTGCCAAGTTTGGTTGAAATTGGCCCAGTGGTTCTTAAGAAGAAGACGAAAATGTTCAAAGTTTACAGACAGACGGACAGACAGATGGATGGACAAAATGTGATCAGAAAAGCTCACTTGAACTTTTGGTTCAGGTGAGCTAACAAGATAATCATCAAATGAATATAAAGCATTTAGCAAATGAAACAAAACTTCATTCTAATCTTCAAATCCTAGTCAGTAAAAACAATTCTCTAAATAACATCAGCTAGCCACACTTGCCATGTCTCCAAGTAAAACAGGGTGACTCCCTTCTTTTCAATGTAAAATCTTGATAATTTTGAAGGAAAAAATATATATCTATCCATTAAAAACATAAGTTTTCCTATTAATTCCCATTGCCATTAAAAAGAGGGTCTCTCAAGATTAGGTGAGGGTAGGTGGTGGGGTACAGACCCCCCCTGGCCCCATCTCTCAGTCTGTGCATGCACTTAATTACTAAAGTGACTTTAAATTAGAAGTAAATATATAGTTTTCTTGTTGTTAGAGTGTATTCATTAATTGGGGCCCTAACTCTTTTTGGATCAGTTCCAAAATGTGGCATGGAAAAGTAAACCCCAAGGGGAACCTTCATGCAAATTTTCAAAGATCCCTTCATTACTTTCTCAGAAATAGAGATAACAGGATGGACTTTTTAAAACCTGAGTTCCCCCTTTGGGGCCCCAATTCTCTTTAGTTCAACTCCAAAATCTGGCATGCAAAACTAGACCCCATGGGGAACCTCCAACCTGTAAAGTTTAAGAAAGATCCCTTTCATACATTCTGAGAAATAGTGATAACGGGAATTGTTTAAAGGTGGACCACAGACGAAAGGTGATTCGATAAGTCCACCATCAGTGGGATGGTGGGCTAACAAGGTCACAAGGTTAAAAATGTTTACACCCATTCAAAGGTCTTGCAATCTACTCTCCAATCACGGGGGGCATAAAAAGCAATATGTACACATGAAGTTCTACATTACCTGATGATTTGTTCTCAAATTGTCTATTTGTTTCTTATATACAGAATTCCAGAAGTCTTTGCAAATAAATTTCATTGTGTCAAGTTCATCTTTGAACCTAGTGCAATCCTTTGTGAATCTGAAATCAAGAGAAAAACATATCAGGTATTCATATAATTAAATACATGTACAAACAAACATATCTTTTCCGAAAAAAAAATATAGGTATTAATTCTGTGATTTGGGGCTGGTTTAAGAAAACTTCAAAGTTTAATATCCATGCTGATACTCACAACGTATCACTCCTCATACATTTAATCCACAATTGAAAAAATATTACTGTAAATGACTAAATTCTTCTCTGATTTTTTGTGTGTTACATTACCAGATTTCATTTGTTTGCATATGATATCATTTTCTCCCATATTCACTGAGATATCTTTACAGGAAGTACAAAATGACAAATCGATCATCCACATGGGGGTGGATGATAAGCTACACGCGCCGTACCGGAAATGACGGCGAAGTGACGTAACGCCGTGAGCTTTCTGGTTTTTTTTTACTGTGTGAAGTTATAATACTAGACTAGTTTTAAACAGATCAACTCTCTGATAAAGATTAATATAATGGGAAAAAAATAATCGATCTCTATTGCCCAGTGATGACCGAGGAATCCACTAACCCTCGTGTCACGTTAACTGGTCCATGTCTCGGCAAGCCTCGACATGGGACTAAGTTACCTTGACACTCGGGTTAGTGGATTTCTCTATCATCACCAGGTAATGGAGGTAGATTCTATTAGTCACCATGCAGCCCATGCAATATTGTGAGTCATCCCTTATTGCAAGTTTCTACTTGATGTATACTGAGACAACACTCATGTAAATACAGGTCTTTCCATTCTATTCTCTCCTTTTTTTGCATACTTTTTTATCTTCTCATTACTATTTTCGTGGAGGTTTCCTGGTATATGCATGACTGATAAATGGTAAGTACCAATGCTTCAGCTTTCAATTTCTCTTAACATGCATGGATACAATGCTAATATCCCTACTCATTGCACACAAATACTGCCACTAATTTCATTTGCATAGTGATGTCATGACCCATGATGCACAACTCATGGCCGTTCCGTCCCTCTCTTCCTCAACCTTGAAACAGTATACCACCAGGTATTTGAGTCTTAATTCACGTATAAAATACTTCATAAAATTACTCAGCTATGGTAAATTCAGTACAAACCTTTCTACCAGACTTTGACCGACTCTAAATCCAAGGGATTCTAACTTTGCAATGCACTGATCCTGAAAAAATAGCAGAAACAGAGTTTTAGTGAAGTCATTATATCAAATGGGTGAAATAGAAGATTCCAAGGGGCATTCCAAATAGAATAAGTCAACGACAGACACAATCGTGGCCAAAACAAAAAGGGGACAAAATTACAAACAGAAATATACTCCATATCAGCATTAAATAAGGGAAGAATGGCAATCTATAGTACTAATCAGGAACTTTACCAGCAACCAGATAGGACTAGTAGGCAGCTTCCAGTATGCGTAGTTTCAGCTGTTTATGATGGGTGCATGACGCTTCGGGACCAGGACATTTCGGGACTTGTGCAATAAGACGATTTGGGACTTACATGTTAGATCAGACGTTTCGGGACTTACAATGTATGCTAAGACGTTTCATTGTTTTATAACTTAGTTTATGTTTTGGTTCTATTTGTTAGCTAAATCTATGCCTCCTATCGGATGTCTGGCAATTTTTTTACTCAACTTTCGTTTGTTTATTTGATTTTGCTTTACGCCACACTCGACAATCTTTCAGTCATATGGTGGCTGGCGGCCAGTTTTGATTGGTGGAGGAGACAGTCTGGTTCCAATTGTACCCCGGAAGAGACCACCGGCCATCCTCAAGTAAACTATACATTCTCACACCCTAATATTTTTCTGTAATGGGAATTACACGTTGTCCCCTTACTTTTACTCGATTGTTGAGCTTTAACTGTAGCTATGTATGTACTACTTAGCAAATATATATTCATGATTAAATTCACTCGGAAAAAAAAAACAAAGCAAAACAACGAAAACTGTTACTTGATTCAACTCCATCATATTTTAATTGTCCAAACTATTTTTTCAAGGTCCCAAAATGTCTTATTGCTGGTACCTAAACATCTTTTCCCAAGTCCCGAAACATCTTATCATGTCCCGAATTGTCCTGGTCCCGAAACGTCCTGGTCCGACAATGTTCTGAATTTGTTTATGACACAAATTTTCTTAAGATTTTTAATGATGCAAACAACAGAAAAAAGGTGTTGTTGTTGTACATATCAAAGACAAAATAACTACACAGCAAGCTACTGATCCTTAAAGGCCAATGGTCCCTGTCCAGTAGGCTAGACCATAGGCTAAATAAATCTACAGGAATTGGCAGTTTTGTCTGAAAAGGAATTCAAAGTCAAAAACCCAATGTATGTGATACATACATTACAAGTAACTAAGGTCTGAAAATGCAGGAAATTGCACCGTTTTGCTTCAATTTTCAAAAGTTTTCCTGGGGGGATGCCCCCAACCTCATCATCTGATCTGGTGTGCGCATGCTAATCTGCTGCTTTTGCTAAAAAATGGGTTGGCAGGTATGAAATAAGGACCTCAATATTCAGATGGGGGGAATGTGGCAAATCTAGTGTTAGACCCTTGAGTCTAACGTTTTGACTCTCGCCCAATGGTAGAATGCTTGTGTACAATGCTGTGGGTCCCTGGTTTGATCCCAGGTCAGGGCCACAACAGAGGGTCACACCTCCTCAGCATTTTATCATCAACAAAAGAAATTGTCAAAAAGTACATGTGTTCTGTAGTGTAGTAAATCTAGACAGTGTTAGGCCCTTGTGCCTAACATCCAGACTTTTGGCTCAATGGTAAGAATGCTAGTCTAGTAAGCTGCTGGTCCCAGGTTCAATCCCAGTCACAATAATGGCGTCGCCGGAAAACCAATCTTTCTGCCCTATCTGATGATGATGATGTCCTTGCCCAAAAAGCATGAATCACTCAGGTATCCTGGATATCCGAGTGATTGGTACCATTGTTGTTGTTGTATTGTTGTTTAACGTCCCACTCAATAATCTTTCACTCATATGGAGACGTCACTGTGTGCCGGTGAAGGGCGAAAAATTTTACCTATGCTCAGCACTGCTGGCCGTAGAGCAGGGAGGGTACTTTAAGGTGTCAACGCCTACTGTGACATGGGACCTCGGTTTTTACTGACTCATAGATAGGGATGGCCAACCGTGGAGTGGCGCTGCGGGAATTGAGTCCCAGACCTTTCGATTTGAAATCAAACACGCTAACCACTTGGCCACCGAGGCATCCGATTGGTACCGTAAGTCACATTAGGAATTATAAGAGGTCGACAGAGATTGACTGGGAATAAGAACCTCAACATTAATATGGGGAGGTATGTAGTAAATCTAGACAGTGTTTGGGCCTTGAGCCTAACGTCCGGACTTTTGACTCAATGGTTAGAATGCTCGTCCAGTAAGCTGTGGGTAAAGGGTTCAACACAACAGTTAGACCTAGTTACAGTGCAACGAAGAAGGTATTTTACTATTTTGACTTTTCCTACCCCTTCTTCGTTGCAGCCCAATCCCTATTACGAGACGTCTGAAACTGGCCCGAAATTTGGAATCCAACCGGTCACATCTCGGAGCCGTTTTCTTCAATTCAAAACATGCTATGATCAAAAACTTAACATGTACTTACTGTGGAGACATTATTTAATCCATCTGTGCACATAATTGAAA
>JACSZP010002044.1:4137-23547 GCA_016161895.1 Pinna nobilis
CATACATACATACATACATACATACATACATACATACATACATATAAACTGTTACATAATGTGAAATCTAGCATCATCCGTTTACTTTCTAAACAAAAAAATAATTCGACACAACAAACACATATCATATGATCAATATTAGAAGTTTATCTCAATGTAATATTCCTGTGCCATTCGCCAGCATCTTTTATTTCTGAGTGTATGCATGTAATATACACTTAAGATGTGATTATATCACATAAAATGAATGCGAAAAACCCAGAATAATAAACAACTCAAGTCGTGCAATTTTTAAGCCATTACAAAGTATCATGCTCAATAAAATTTGTATAATTTGAGTCATTAATGTATGTATAATATTATTTAGATACTGTTAGCATATAGCATAAGAAAAGGTATGCCTGTAAACGATGTACATATCGTTGAGAGAGAGAGAGAGAGAGAGAGAGAGAGAGAGAGAGAGAGAAGGAGAGATGTGTTACTGGTGGTTGCCTACAATTTCATCATTGCAGTTATCGATCATGAAAGCATAAAAAATGAAAGTTTGAGATTTTTTTTGTCATCATATGCAGTATCCCTTAATAAATAGGCTCATCTGAAGAAAATGGGGGAAAGGTCATACTGCCAACATAACATTACAAACAAATCTAACACCGTGAAATGTCATCTCATTCAGCTTATATCACATGTCAAAGCGAGTGGGATTTCATCATACTATCAATGTTTTAATACTACTTTCGTATATCATCTGGATTTATCTGTCTTTAAGGTGTTGTCGGCGGTACGTCTACGTATTTACCATTCTCCGTCGGTATTCAGATTCTCAACTATGGCTCATTGGAAACTTCTGCTCAAGAAATACAATTAACACAGTTAGTAAACAGTTACACCGACGATCATAAAATAAACTGTCGATTAGTCCATACAATTTTATCTACCTACTAATCGCCCCCTTACTTTACGTAGAACTCGTTTTATTCTATAGATGATTATTACTTTTGGTCTTTTTACGTTTAATCAATCATGACATTAAGAAATTATATGTTAAATTAATTAACATGTTGAAAAGCATAAACTTTACTTAAAGATTGACGTCTCTCGAAATGAAATTACACTACAAGAACCTACTTTTATTGGAGTTATTAGATGATTTATTTTAAGTCTACTGACAAGCGACGGGAACTGTAAATGGAGTATAAATTGGACCACATGCTAATTTTACAACCACAACCCTTCTTCGTTTTATCATATTGTTGTATTATATCATACATAGGTTTTTTGGGGCTGGGCCAATGCAGGCTTCACAAGATATGTGTCTAGGGGTTTATCCATTGCAGTACGTCCCAAAATCCTGCTGTTCATTACAAACGTCACATAACGTTGATAAGACGTAAATACAAAGTCTGCATTTAGAAAGCACACAAGACCAATCAAGCAGAGTATACATCACACAAGCAAACATACACTCGAGGCATGTATAATGTTTATTCTTATGCAATATATCATTGATACAAAACTAGTCCTTCAATCAATATAAAGATGTCTCATAGCAAAATGTTTATTTCTTGTACTTATATTTGGTATTTTCAATATGTTTGCATATGATATAAACTTAAGAAGTAATTTAAATGTAAAATGGTATTTTAAGATACAAGGCCCCACTCAAAATTCAACGATCGAAAATCACATAACACCATGACATGACCCGATCATTACCACAAGCAGCAATCAACACAAGACATTTCAAACCGAAATTAGAGTAGCACGAACGCTACTATAAAAAACTGGGATCAGTTCAGGTACTCCGAAAGGTAAATAACTGTTCCACGCGCGATACCCATTGGGTCATCTATGATTCAAATCCTGGAATAAGTCTAAGCCGGTGATGGCCGTAAAGGAGAAAAAGGGCGAGATAAGGTGTGCGATAAGGAGGGGGGAGGGATATTCCTCATCATCGGTTTTGCCGATATACCATAACGGTCACACAGGTCATGATTGTAAGCATAAAACTTTCAAAATGATGATTTCAATTTGACCAATAGGGACCCTTCGTTAAAGAGCAATATCTTATTAATAAGCTGCTACCCTCTTCCAAGGAAATATTAAATGGAAACACACGCTCTAGAACATTGTATCAACTGAGAGATGTATCTTCCATATGCAGGTACCGCTCAAATGTTGTCGTAGTGGATTAAAGTCATCTTCAATCAAGTCAATCTTCTGAAATAACAAAAACGAATTTTATTCTCAAGCCGTCACAAGATAATAATATACTCGATCAAATATTATAATAATATGATATATCGATAATAAGAGGACTTGTCATGCAGGTTCTCTTTCAACAGATCCCTATGTAAGTCCAATAAAGTTGACTTTGACCATAACGATTCATGAAATGATATATTCTTGTCCAAAACTCTGTAATATAAAAAAAAAACTTGATTCCTTCAGTTGGCGTATTAATCGTAAAACATTTAACTAAACTACTATATATATAATTATCAAATAATGGCACAGTAGAAAGAGTTACATTATACATGTATGTCTATTACACTAACACATACACACTCCTGAAATGTTGCATCATACTTTTTGTTTATTAACGCTATGTTATTCGACTGTATAAAAACAAGTTTAGGATCAATGTTTGAATGATATTTTTATGTAACAAACACCTGTTATTCTTCGCATGTTTTATATCTTGGTGGTTACAGGTGTGGTTGATATTGAATATGAAAAACAATAACAATAATAATAAACAATTAGAAAGTTAGCCTTTACAAGATACTTATATAGTGTTCAAATTTGAAGGTAATGATAGCTAATACAAGTCATTGACACGTATCAACTCAGAAAGGTGGGTCTGATTTCAATTGATTGATAATCAAGGTTGAGAGAGAGAGAGAGAGAGAGAGAGAGAGAGAGAGAGAGAGATGCTTGCGCTTATTTAAGTATTGTTGATATATTGTGGAGGCATCTTACAAACTCAGGCTTAAGGCATGTTTAAATATGTGAAGGAAAATCACATGCAGTGTTCTTTAATGTAAAGTTTCTTCCGAAGAAAACGAAAATAAATTGAACCATTTCATATCAAAATACAATTTAAAAAAAATGGTCAGAATATAGAACATATATGCCAGGTAAAAAATAAATACATCACTAACAAATCAAACACCGTAAAATGTAAATGTCACTGCACTCGGCTTATATGTTGAAGGGAAAGGGGGATTTCATCATACGTCAATACTTCGACTCTATAAGACGTACGTATATCATCTGGATACATTGGTCCTAAACGTGTTGTTTGTGGTAAGTCTATATTTTTAGATACAAGCCGCTTGAAAATATCATGATAAATTTTGATAATTTCAGATGTAATCAAGCATTAGTTACTTAAGTATATTGTCCATCTTTAAAATGACATGGTTTTAAAAATGTAGCAGTGATGTTATGTAACTCGTTTGTTATCCAACATACGTTTAAGGGTACAGAAGTCTAGTAGGAAGTTATCGATCGCATATCCAGGCATGTCTTCATTATAAACTAATGCATTTGCCTTCGTCGTTATTAAATAGGTATGTTTTCATTATAAGCTATTCTGTGGGCCTCCGTCACTTTTTTTATTGACATTTTCATATTGATCTAATTGCAAGTATTGCTATATTCATAATCATGCTTGTCTTTGGTTATTATGAAGTTTTATCTTTGGAATTATGCCATGTCATCGCTGATGACAGTGAATTTTAGAATAAATCATATGGGTTTAGGCGTAAATTCTATAAAGATTGCCTTATACCTTGTAATGATTGCTATTGTTTATTAACCAATGTTTTGTTCCTGTAGTCAGTATGTAATGTTAGGTATGAGAGAGAGAGAGAGAGAGAGAGAGAGAGAGAGAGAGAGAGAGAGAGCATTTTAATCCACGGTAGAGAAAAGTTATACCTACCGCGTTTCTGGTATGCATTTGAAACGAATGGGTGACAAAAATAGATATTCACGCGATTGAGTTAATATTTGAATGAATGAAATACTGATACATTTATCAAGTAGTGTCGTTTATATTTTATAACATTTGTGTTGTGTTCATGAAAATTTCCTCAACGACATTAGAAAATAGGAATTTCTTAAGTAAGGTTTAAATCACGAAAAGATACACTTAACCCGTTTAGCATTCCTTTTGTAGTGAAGGTTCATTCACGGATCACGTACCTTTTCCTACTGAACTCTACACTTTACTTAATCGGGCAGGAGAAAAATAAGATAAGTTGTAGATAGTATACGTAGCACAATGGTCTGTCCTTTCTGAAGAATAGATTAAAAATATGAACACAATGTCAGGGATCATGCAAGTGTTAAGGACAGTAAGGAACATGCTTACTGACAACCTTTTCGAACGTAACAAGAAACCATGTACGACCAAGCCTCACTTAACCAAATGTCATTACTCTCTCATGGGTAAAATGAAGCACTTGGATTACTGAAAGCTTTGATTCAATCAATGCTAGATTGATTTACTATATACTGTATGACCGAAACTTTCCGCAGTACGGTGCAGGTGCACAATAGTTTAACTCGTAGTTAAATTTAATTATGAATAACTCACTAATGGTTGAAACTGTGATTGAGGTGACTCTAAAATAAATTTTTATGAGCTAACTCGTAATTTACTTACTAAACTATACTCCTACAGCATTCAACCGTATAGTTAGCAAATTATAAGCTAAAACTTTACATTTTGTTAGCGGCTAACTACAAGTTAATTTAACAATGCATTATACAACTCAGTCCTGGGCAGTAAAAAGTGATTTTTTTGCGATTTTAATATTGCTATTTTTAATAACCCCAGCATTGATCTCAATGACAATAATCAATAAGAATTCGGTAAATGTCTATTAGATCTATCAGTGTTATATATCAATGTTAAGATGGATTTGGTGACGGATTACTCCAATTACCTGATCAAGATATAGGGCTCACATCGGGTACGACCGGTCGACAAGGTATGCTTACTCCTAGACACATGGTCCCATCTCTGGTGTATCCAGGGATCGTTGTGGGAATAATGAGATCGATCATAGTTCGTTACAATTTCATTGGCATGTCCTTTACACGTGAAATATTGAAAAAAAACACACATACCATACCGGTTTATGGTATTAAATCAATAAAGACAAATATTTTTTATGATCTTAAATTTGAATTAAATATACTAGAATAATAATATCAAAATATAGCTAATGCGGATCTGCACAAGAAATGATAACAATCCGTTCGCTATCTGTACAATACCATGTACTAAACAACAAATAACTTTGCTAAACCACCACCTTTCATGATAACAAACTGACTTACGTAAAGGTGTATTGCTGTAAATCATTTTGAGCATATCTAAACACTCCCTTAACGTCTGACACTATTCCTTCTCAGTTAGACGCTTGTCAACAGAGTGAAAATATTCATCTAAGTTTAGTGTATACACTTTTGAAAAGTTTATGTGAGAATTATATCATGGATACGAAGATGAAACAACAGGTAATGATATGAAAGACGCTCTTAAAATCATGTTCATGGGTATCTTAAACTTGTTGCGATTGGTAGGTAATATTGTCATATTGAAGTAATATGTTTCATACATACATACATACATACATACATACATACATACATACATACACAAATATTATTTTATATGAATCCTCCTCATATTTCTAAACAATTTATATCTATTGAAACAGTGTAGCAAATCCTGACCTGTTCAGTTGGTTCAACATAAATTTTATTACACACTTTGTATTTCACTTGGGGAAGTTCCTTTTAAGTAAAAATCCACGTTTCACTGCACTGAACTTATCTATATCCCCTGATTTTAAACATCAATGATAAACTTTGTTCATATTACATGTATATACAAGTAATTCTGTTTCAGGTAAGCACTATATCAACGATGCTGGAAAAGGATGACATGGAGAAAGTAGATCAGAGCTTAGTCAAAAAACAGAACGATGAAGAAAGGGGGCGTGGTCTTCAACACAAAGTGATAACATTTGTACGAAGGAATTTATTATTGATCCTTACTTTGGTTGGCGTTTTCTTGGGATTCACTTTGGGATTTGGCTTTAGGGAGTTACATCCGTCTGCAGATGCTTTATTATGGATAGGTAAACATTCAATGATTTGTTTAAGGTCTAGTTTCAGAACGTTTGACTAGATACGAAAATGAATCCTTCATTCAATCAGAGAACAGAAACCATAACTACAATGATCCAAACTAATGTTAGACATTTTTGGTGTATGGAGGGTCGTGATCGAATGGTTAAAATATTGCACTTTAAACCATTATGTCTCTCTCCTAGTCAGCGCAGGTTAAAAACTCGAATACATATAGCTTGATGGTATGAGATCCTTTGCTAGTTGCTGTCTACCCGAGTACATGTGTAACCGGGTTATCCGCTCAACCAAGTAATACTGTCCGCCACCTAATGACTAGAAGAATATCGAGTGTGGCGTAAAGCAAAGAAGAAAGGATGAATTGGTCATGTTCTGATGCATTATATATATAATTAATGATCCTATCAGTCATATCATCTCTAGTTGAAAGATTTTAGATCTAGAGACATTTCCGGTCAAATGATTCGCAAAAATGTACTGACCAGAACAATTAGATATGGCTAAGACTTCCAAGTTCGGAACAATGTTTTGACAGTTATCAATTTCACCTATCCCCAAAATAATTTTGCGTTTCAGTGTTATTTACTTGTCATATATCCTTGTCTTTGTTTATTTTTGTATATGCTGTGTTATGCCAGACGCTCAACCGATCTTTCAGTGATTTGGTGACATAAGTGGTGAAAAAAAAATGTACTCGACTAAAAACCAATGGCCGTCCTGGGATACCCACACACTTCTTTCTTAAATTTGAATTTATCGAGAGAACCGGGAGCTTGTGATTCAAAACAAGGATGAATCAGTAACCATTGGATACGGAAACCCCTAAGTGAGTGTTTACAATATCTATATACGTCATTATGCAGTTTTTGACTAAATTTTGTGCTTTTCTTTCAGGTATGCCTGGGGACCTGTATATACGTATACTGAAGTCAATGATCACCCCGCTCATCATATGCAGCGTTATTTCTTGTGAGTCAAAATGCTGTTAATGTTTTAAAAAAACGTATGAACTACCGAAAGTAAAGTAAAAACAATTATTCAAACACTTAAAACACTGATCAAGTTTACTTATTCACTAGAATTTCTATTTGCACAGGGTATTTTATATTGACGAAGACTCTTCGTTCAGAGGTTTAATACCTATGTAATGTTTCCACAATGACAATATAAATTGTTCTTTTAATTTTGAGTTCAGAGGTTATTATCTAGAACTTAAAGATCTGATACGATGTGTCATGAGTAAAAATCCGTGTTTGATGGTTTTTCGTGTGACAAGAATGCAGTCTTTCGGATGAGACAGTAAAAATCTAGGTCCCGTGTCACGATAGGTGTTGGCACATTAAAGACCCTCCCTGCTCTACGACCATAAGTGTGGCGTTAAACATCCATAAAACAACAACAACAACAACAACAAGCAATCAGTATAATCTGCCTTAATGACCCACTCAATCCAAAACTCTCTGTCATAAGGGATGTACATATACATGTATTCCTAAATGTTTTCCTTTGAAAATCACCTGATTAGAGCTGATAGGCTACCTATCAATGTTTACCCTTAGTACATCTTAGCTCCGATAGTCTCTTAACGTAGTTTAAAAAGTAGTTTCGCTCTTTGTTTCATTCGTAATTGTTTAAAATCCTTCTGAATGTTATCATTTATATGGAGTTGGTACACGGGATTTTTTATATTGAAACTTGGGACATAGAGGATAAGTCATGTCTTTTTGTCGTCTGCCATACTTTGGAAATGAAAACATTACTACACATTACAAACAATTGCGAATACCAAATGTGATAGGAACAGATGCCCAGACAAATTTTTGGAAGGAATCAGTTATCTCTGTTTGTTTGATATGTTACAAGAAGAAACTGTCTAAGTTCATTATAATGCCAAGTTCAGTCCCAGTGTCACAAATTACGAAGTTACAGTAAAACCTCAGACATGAGAAGAAGATAGATAGATATGAATATAACAAATAACAATAAAATTAACCAAACATTTTTCTTTTTCTAAAAGGTGCAGCCGCCCTTGATCCTAAATCTAATGGAAAAATAAGTGGAATTGCAACTACTTTCATAGTGTCTACGAATATCCTGGGATGTGTTATTGCCATAGTATTGTGCCTTGTCCTCAAACCAGGTCAGATTTACAGATTTAATGTCTTTATTATCAATCCTAAGTGCGGGATTGCATATACTTAATTGTTAAAGTTTGACCTAAGTTTTTTTTTTCGAATTCCTGGTGTACAAAAATATCATTTCCCAGGTTGATAAGTTGCCAAAGTGCGTTCACTCTTCGACGATTTTGTATGTTATGTATGCCGAAATGTAAGCAGGTATGTAAACTATTTTCAGGTGAGAACGTTCGTCTTTATGGAGAATATAAAGCTACGCAAAAGATAGACACTCAAGATATATTTGCAGATTTACTCAGGTAAAAAATTGTTGTCATTTAAGGTCGCTGTACTTCAAGTGAAATATAGCCTTTTCACCGTTCAGGTCATCCTAAATTGCGATAATGTATTTTACAGTAAGACTTATCAATGGACAGATACAAGTGTAACGGGTAACAAAAAGTGATTCATGGCGCAAACTTATTTCTTGGGCTTGTGTTCAGTGGAATGTTCATTCATTTCATTATGTATACTGCCAATTGACATGTGCCATTCTCTTTCTTCATCCCAATATTTAGTAAAAGATATTATTTAATATTCCGAGGATAATCTTACAAAAATTATGTTGGGTAAAAACTGTTATATTTTGTCTTTTGGTGACTATAGAAGTAGTTCTGGGCCCATATAGGTTATACTTAAATATCTTGTAAAGTTAAATAGATATTAAAAGGTACTACGAATGCGAATTGAGTCATGTACCCATGGGACGTCAACGTTAGCTATGTCAGAGACAAACGCTTTCTTGTTATTATATTATATTGTTAAATTACATTCGTCATTAGATAGCTCTCTCGTCAACGAAACGTTCGATTGCAATTTAAATCAAAGTAAAATAGGGTTACTATCCATATTTGATTTGAAATGCGTTTTATGGTCATTATAGATACTTAAGAGACAGATATGTTTTAGTATTGTTCCTTTTATGTTGACATATGTAACTTGATATTCATCCAGTTTATAAAACCTGCTATATCAACAATGATAAGGGTGGAAAGAAAAGTTGTTGTTGTTGAAACGTATGTATGTTTAAAACATATATTTGTATAAAGAACGTGACAAGAATGAATTGATGTTGGGTTGTGTATGTATATAGCACATTGTGATGCTTTTACCTGAGTATTTGTTTTATTCCTTGTGTAAAAATACTCACCATACATCCCACAGCGCTTGTAATAAGACCGACAGAAAGTAAGCATACACGTTCGCTTTTTATCAGCGTTGTCGTCTTTTAAAACTACAAGTGGCAATAATTCGGTCATGTTGTTGAATTCGGGTTTAAACGTGGAAAATAAACTTCTTACATCATTAACTCGGTTAAATTTCTACATTCGATTATTAAAGAAGCTAAAGCTATTTAAACAACGAAGTGAATCTGCCGGACGTCAGTTTTTCAGCGGGTCGAGAAGGGCGAAGTATTCAGATGTAAAAAGTAATTACCATACATTTCGACTACAAATGTGTAGTTTTGTTGTTGGTTATCACATTGGGATTGGGGAAAAAAGCGCAGCAATCGAAAGATTTATGGAACATCTATTCTTGTGTATGTTTACTTTCTAGCCTGCCTCTCGGGGAGGAGGTGCTCACGCTTTTGTGCCCTCCTCGGCATCAGCACCCGCAATCCGGACTTCTTTTAATGTCGTGGTTGATGCTCAAGCTTACATATCACATCTAATACATTTATGTGTTTTAAGATGAATTAAAAATGACAATATGCTAATTATTTTCCTCTACAGCGGACATATCATACACATTCAGTAAAAATCCCCTTATGTTGAGATGAGATTTGTTATCATTGTTTACTTTATGTTCTAAGTCTATAGTGAGCGAAAACAATTGGCAATAGATTATTTCGGTTTTTCTCACCTGACTGGGTCTCAAATTTTATCTTTCAAATCTAGCACATCTCTAATGATTGTCCTCTAATAGAACAAGGGGAAATACAAGGTTCCTTCACCTGATTGGGTCTCATGTTTTATATTTTAAATCCAGCACAAATCTATTGAGTGTCCTTTAAAAGAACAGGGGGAAAAATACGATTCCTTCAGCAACTGTTTTGCTTGTGATTGATCACAACAACAGATAAATTTCTCAACGTCGGTCAGCTTTGCTTTCCATTTCTGAAAGTTTGGTCCTGAGTACTAGTAGATAAACAAGAAACAACTTATATAAAAATGAACGAAGAGATTGGGCGCTTTCTTTGTGGTGAGAAGCCGACTTGTTATTGACTGTTTAAAAAAAATTAAAATAACACCTGATACATACACAATGTATATGAAAGCAATTCCATGAGGAACACCAATGCTAGAATGTTATCTTATACAATTTTTTTCCGGAAGATTGTTATCATATCTTGTGGATACCTTCTTTTCCTAGCAAAGAACAAGAAAGTTGAAGAAGTACCGAAGCGAATTTGAAAATCAAAATCCTAAAGTATGACAATTTCATGATAATGACGATCTCGACGTGAAAAACAAATGTAAATTCCTACTGGGATGAGACCAGATGTCCGGAAGTAGTCGACGTCCCTTGTTGGCATGCCACAACAGTCACAAATTTTCCAAGGAAGCCCTACGAGTTCGGTAAATTTTCGATTTCGGTTGACAAAGTCAAAAATAAATGTTCTTAACCTTATCCTCGGCACGCCAACACACAACACTGGCGTGCTACGTACCTAGGGAGTAAAAAAGAAAATTGACATTTTTTCTTATTCTTGTATAAAGCTTTTATAACGTTAGTTTGAGAAGTTTCATTTTGACAACAATTTTAGGAACCTGTTTCCCAGCAATGTTGTGGAGGCAACATTTCGACAAACACAAACAACCTACAAGGAAGAAATCAAAACAGTTGATAGGAATACGACAAATGGCACGCAAACGGAAACTATCTCTACCTTTGTTAAAGAAATGGGAACATCAGATGGACCAAATATATTGGGTAACATTGTTTAATTACTTATAGCATTTTGAGCACTGTGATCTTAATATCATAATCACAATCAACTTAATAACAGGGTCCCGTGCCCCATGGCGTGTTTACCTTCACACGAGGAAGTGCGTTCGAAAAAGCAGGACAGCTGCGATTGTCTTTTCCTATCCTTTGACCGAGAAAATTAAAACCGTGTCATATTATGATTCCGCATGTTCAAATTTGATCACAGAGCATAGGCAAAAGTTGTAGCCCTATACCAATATATGACGGTGTTTGTTCGTTAATGTTACTTTAGTGGTACGTTAAAACACTAAACAAGAACACAAGATAGCAACTTTTGTTCGCAAGGAAGTTTACCAATGCTTCAATTGAAACTACACATTTTGGAGTTTTTAATGCATATACTTTGTTTTGTGTGTTTTAGCAAAAGACAGGTCATTAGCAATATCGCCATTTCGACCACACCCTGGTCACTAACATGCCTTTAGTTCAAAGTTAGTTGCAATACATAGTCATCGCAGTACTATTCTGTTTGTCTTGTCTATCTAAGAATCTATGTGTAATAGTAGGTTTGCTGTTAAAGTCATTTGGAAAACTGGAACTCAAAATCTAGTTTCCATGGTGTTGCTCATTCACGTGATCTAAATAGTATGACATGACGGTTGTAGGTTCACATAAAATTCTCCATTCAATTTGAAATCAACTCAAATTTCAATATAATCGTTTTTTCATATGCATACACATGTTTCACAGTATGTTAATGTTCTTCAACTGAATCCATGACAAACGGTTCATTTCTTATAGAAAATAAAAATCGTTCATCCGCTCATTTTTGTTCCAAGGCATACTGTACGGAATACCGAACCGTACTTTTTATAATAACAAATGCAATTTATCTCCCTAGCAAATGTTATCTAAAAAGTGAAGCGCCCAAATTATTGTAATCCGAGTTCACGAGGCTAGACTGTAACTGAATTCCTATCTATTACACAGGGTTGATTGTTATTTGTACTGTCATCGGTATTGCTGCTAGTACAATGAAAGAGAAAGGAAAACCATTTGTCCTCTTCTTCACCTCAGCAATGGACGTCATTTTACAAGTTTTACGGTGGCTACTGTGGTATGTCGTAATTTTCAATCGCAGCTATGAAATCATATTTGAGTGTTTGTATCCATTTGTTTAACGACAAACTTGATAATGTTTTGGTCATGTTATAGTGTTCAGTTTAAAATGGTGGAAAAGACCGGGCAACAAATATACCTAAGGGAAGACCACTGACCTTCCACAAGTTAACTTAAACGTTTTAACGTAGTAAGAAGGCACCAAGGTTGATTCAAAAGGGGCCTGTATGTGACATTAAGCGCGCTGACTTAACCTCTTGGCTAGCATGTTCGCCTTCTGGGTCCAGTTGCACAAGAGTTTAACTCTTAGTTAAATTTAACTACGAACTTATAGATGGTTATATTTATGGTTGCGATAACTCTAAAATAACATGGTTATTAATAAATTCGTAATTAACTTACTAAACAACCCTGCAGTAGCGTTGAATCATATAGTTTGCAAATTACAAGCTAGACTTTTTACCTTTAGTTTATGGCTAACTACAAGTTGATTTAACAATGCACTGTGCAGCTGGGCCCTGGTCGTATCGCCGTTGGTTGGAATCCTAGTCACCCTGCGGTGGGTTGTTCCAGTATTTCTGATGAGCAACTAAAAACCGAGCTCCAAAGTCTCTTTATAATGAAAGATTCTTGAGTGGGACGTTGATCAATAGTTCAACCAACAAACATGTACTCCATATTAACGGAGCCCTCTTTCAATAAAAAAAGGAATAATAGTCTCAATTTGAGGAAATTACCAAAGTGACAAATATGACTGTATTGTCTTCTTGTTTTTCAGTTTAATCAATATGCAATATCATTTTTTATTGATAAATAGTATATAAAAATATATGTCCTATTTAGGTTCACCCCAATTGGAGTAATGAGTTTGATAGCTAAACCTATTGCCGGTATAGAAGATGTTAGCAGTATATTTGAACAGCTGGGAATGTTTGTTGCTACGGTTACAATTGGAATTATTCTTCAGCAAGTACTAGTTCTCCCCCTTATCTTGTTCGTTACGACAAGGAGAAATCCATTCCTGTTCATGTTAAGCATAGTACGTCCATGGATGATAGGATTTGCTGCAACAAGCACGTAAGATTCATGTTCACATTGCAAATTACAATAATGCTATGGTTAAAAGAAGTTTCAAAATTTACATGTTTTTTTATTATTATTATTATCGTTTTATAATAATAATAAAAATAATAATAATAATATTAATAATAATAATAATAATAATTTTTATTATTATTATCATTATTATTGTTATTATTATTATTATTTTTATTATTACTATTATTATTACTATTATTATCATTATCTTAACTATTATTGTTATTATGATTATTGATATCATAATTGTTTATTACTGTTATTTTTGTAATAATTCTAATAATAATTCATCATCATCATTACTCTTACAATTATTTTCATTATTACCTTTATTATTATTGTTATTATTATTATTATTATTCCCAACGCTAGTCATTATCACTATTTTTTCTGATTTTGCATACCAGCTTTCTTAGTAGAATATCGGTATTCATTTTCTAAGTCATATTTACACACTGACGTGTTTGACTTAAGACCTGGAATCGTCGAACCTCAATGAAAAACAGGGTTATTCAGTAAGAAATGACGTTTCGAGTCATAGTACATGTCAACAATTAAAGAACCATATCTGTGTCATCGTCCTGTGTCTGAATCATAGACCAAAATATGAAGCATTAGTGGCTTTGCCTAGCATCTCCATATCGGCGAACAGCAGGATAATAAGTTAGACACAACAACCACCAACACCATATTGATGCATAAGTGACAAAATATGCTTATCTTCGTTTCCTCTTTCCTTTATCAAATTATAATTAGTTCAAATTTCACTTTTCAGAGCTGTTGCCATTCCCGAGATGTTGCACTCCTGTGAAGTGAAAAACAAAATTGACAAACGAGTTGCGAGATTTGTTATTCCTTTCTCTGTGACATTAAGTGCTAATGGAAGCGCTCTGTATATTACTACAGCAGCTATATTTATAGGGAATATATCTAATTATCAGTTTGATGCTGGCTCCATACTAGTAATAGGGTAAGTAAAATGTGTTTATCTTAAAAGATAAAATAAGAAAAACCAAGGCATATTAGAAACTCAGAGTCCTATTGAATCTAATAAGTTCTGAACGAGAACGGTCTACTCGTGGAAAATAATTGTAAAAACCTAACGAGATGGGACAAGGCTTCAGGAGGGACCCGTTGTCATGCCACACCTATACCAATGTTCCATGATAACCCAACCAGTTTGGAAAAATTCGAGCTCGTTTAAAAAGGTCATGAGGTATTGATCTGATTATGTTGTTGTTGTTGCGTTGTTGTTTAACGTCCCACTCAAGAGTATTTCCCCATATGGAGACGTCACCGTGTGTCGTTGAAGGGCGACAAATTTTGTCTGTGCTCGGCACTGCTGGCCGTAGAGGAGGGAGGATTCTTTAACGTGCCAACACCTACTGTGGCACGGGACCTCGGTTTTTACTGTCTCATCCGAAAGACAGGGACGGCCACCGCGGAGTGGCGCTGCGGGAATCGAACCCCGGACCCCTCGGCTCAAAGTCGAACACGCTAACCACTCGGCCACGGAGGCCCCAGATCTGATTATCGAAAGGTCGTTATTGTAAATGGTTTTGCTACAGAATATCATCCATCATATTTCAGAGGGAAATTCATAGTGATTAACTAGTTCCACGTATCGGTAAAAAAAACTTTGGCAATGACGATTTCAAAACTTTAACAACGTATCCCTATGCGGACAATTTATGACGAGTCGCCTGGCGCTTGGAATAAAAATCCATGAGAGGTATATGATCTGGCTTAATGTATATGCAGGAGAGCATGGTATACACCTACTCATGTACGGAAAGTTCGAAATATTAAAGTTGAAATCGTCACGCTTGTCATAAATGAGGTGTCGCAGTATTATTGATCTAAAACTCAGCAGGATACGTATGGGTTATCAGTAGACGTTGTCGACGAGGAAACAACCTTCTGTAAATAGCATGGACTATCATTACTAAAGAACATTCAAAAACTGAAAATATTGTTTATCAGTCCTTCGCTCAGCTAGAGTTTTTTATTTATAATCTCTCGTGCGTAAAATCATACTGTACCATAAAATCACGCAGTAAAAACATAATTTATTTTAATTGAATATAACGTTTTTCTTTAGAAAGAAAAACTGTCAGTCTTGAGTATATCAACATGATGAAATTAATGGTCTGTTAATCAGAAAGAATCCAAAAGTTAAACAAGAATGGACACTTTTGTTCATCAAAGTCCCAAAGTAGAAGTCTGTTGCTTTGCTCAAAATTTGAAGGTGGTGATTATATACCAAGAAACAGTCTAAGATGACAACGAAGACAACCCAAAACGTACACGTACAGTAAGATATAATACTATTTGATGTTCACAAATGACGTTTAAATATGTTCAAAACCTTCAAAAGTGAAACGTTAAATGTTAACAAAAAAAAATTAAAAAAAAACCCCCACAAAAACAATGCTTTGGGACGCCCCGTATACTTAGATAAAATATAAAGTAATTGGTTAATTGCACATGAATATACATGAAGCTGGTACATGTCAAAATGATATACATCAGACTTTTTTATTCAGAGTTTTGACGGCTGCAGCTTCCATGGCGTTACCGTCTGTTCCAAGTTCCAGTATAGTCTCACTTGTCATGATTTTGACGTCAATGGGCATTACTGTCGATGCAATTGCCTTTCTGTTTGCGGTGGAATGGTATCTGTGAGTAGTCAGGCTACATAAACATGTTTTTATTTCAAGGAAGTCCAAACATTATTTTTGTATAGTATAGATTATCTAAATTCTAATTAAGCATTCGTAAAGTATAAAATGTATTTCTCTTCACAGCGTGAAATAAATGAAAATATTTTTTTCTGTAACAATAAGAAAGGGTAACTACTGCTCTTCGTTAACTTGAAAGAACAGCTGAACATATCATTGTATAAAACTCATAAAATTATTCATTACTTTTTACAGAGACCGTATACGGACCACAAGTAGTGTAGTCAGCCACACATTTTGTGCCGCAGTGACGTATCAATTTTGTAGAAAAGATCTCAAAAAGCAAGAGGAGGAGGTTAATGATCTAGACGTTATTGAAATTCACCTGTGAAAACTGTCATCTCTCCACAAATCATTCAAAACATTATTTAAATTAACTCTTCATAAGAATTCATAATCATGAGTACGAAGAGGTTGACTATGAAGTATGTACAGACCACGCAAATATAGCACGGGTGTTGGACTCAATGTTATGTTCAATAATTCTCAATTAAGGACGTGTTTTGTTACGATCGGATTATCATTGTCATCTTGTATTGTTACAACCACCTGTACTACTGCAATGTTATGAAAATGAGACAGCAAAACAATAATTTGATAATCCTCTTATAATGAATTAACGATATCAAAGTTATTAGGAAATCGCGGCGATACCATCGAATCTGATTCTTTTTTGTGCTTTTGTCATCTTACTTTCAAAGATAACTGGTATCCGCTTTGTTCATTACACGCAAATATCACAATGAAGATCACATTCAGACCTGGCAGTGATGTCAATTGTAGCGAAGTGCTTCTAACCAGGGGAAATGACGTTTAAAAACGCGAGTTCGTGTGATATGCCACTTCCAACACGACCCCAGGTGTTATGATGCAGCCTTCACATATATTGACTTATGTTAGGGACTTTACTTTGTCAGGTGATGGATCTTACAATAGGAAATCCATATTAATTTACATAACACTCAAATTGCAGCAACCGATATGCAGTAAACTGTAAAAGTAAATTTGCTTTCTAAGGCATGATTGTGAACTGATAAATAAAGTATTCGATTTAATATCAAATAGAGTTAACCTTTATTTTCATATATCTAGAGATATTATATGTAGAAACAGAAATCGGAAAATTTTGTATCTTCAGTGTTTTGTAAAAGTTATGTATTTTCACCCAAACAAACAAATACACTTTTATGTTATATGTTATCTAAAAATGTTCAATTAGTGTTGATAATGGGACTCTTGTAGGCCTAGGGCCATTTAGCATATTCATCATAGACAATACTTTCCATGTTACTAAAATATTATTGGAGTAAAAGAAGAACATAGAAATCAAGCACATATTAATTAATTAATCGGCTTGCGTACTTCAATTACTTAAACTATTTAAGTCATTGAGATGAATGGTGTTCTCAATTAATCCTTTCACTCTACGTACAGATGTCAACCTTAGATAGAAGGAATACCTAACATGGCCTGGTATTCTCTCCGGATAATTAAGCACCATAGTATTACCGACTATTGTAACATGACACGGAAAGAGACATAATCAGTAGTTAGAGTGTGTCAAATTGTATATGTATTCGTACTTGAGTTTGATTAATCAAATTAAAGAGCAAACTAAATGCATGCCATTTATCCCGTGAATAATTGCCCGTATCCAAAAACTGCAATCCTAATGAGGCGGAAAGCTATCAATGTTGCATATTCAGCAAACATATCTTGTTTCTTCATTAACAAGTTTATGAACCATGATTTCATTTCGGGTTCATATAAAATGTACAGTCGAGCCTCGCTAATCGGGACACCAATTATCCAGATGAAATTTCTGGGGTACAAAATTCCCAAATTGCATTTACCAGTATGATAAGTACATTTCAGTATTCTGGACTCTTCATCTATCCAGACAATGGGAACGAAAGAGTCCGGATTAATGAGACTCCATTGTATATGGTTATTCTTTTATCCGAATCAAAGAATACCAGTTTCAGCAAAGTACATCTTTCATCCATCAAGCTTTTTTCGTGTATTTCAAAAAAGCAATGCAAAAGATTTTAAATTGCATATATGTATTTTTCAAAATTTCTTGAAATCAGAGATCCAGCTGCAGACTTAGAAACTGCGGAATTATATTGAATTATACTTGTCCTCTTTTATTTTTCTATCGCTGCAATAACTAATAAAATCAAATATTGTAAAGATCTAGATTTGCGGTTCCCATGTACAATGTATTTGTCTTTGTGACTTGTACCTTCTTTTCACAAGTTCGTTATTTGATTGGTTATTGACAAAGGTCAAAGGGTAGGATTTATCAATAGGGTATCTATGGCAGTTTGTGGTACAGCATAGCAAAGGGGCACATCGCTAATATGGTTTTAATCAAACTGCTTTCGCTCTACACGTCAGTATCACGTGAGTTTATGTCCTCGTCTGATTCAGATAGGGCTAATCATAATAGGTTTGATTTCGAGTCAGATTTGATGAGATAACAACTTGAATTTGTGCTGTGTTTCAGTCTTAGGCCCAGATTCGACAATGAACTACACAAACAAGGATTAGATATTTAACACTAAACACAGTCATTAAGTTGTTGTATGGTCAATACGGGGATCTCGAAAACAAAAAAAATATCCGTCTAAAATATGCTAGATATTGTATACTGCAGCACGGCCTTATTTTTACGGTGACTCGCTTTTGCCAGTCAGACCTAACACAAATACGTATATGTGTCGATTACCGATTTCATTTATTCACCGAACTTGAGTACTTTCAATTGACCTATAGCAACTGGGTTAGCACTCTTACATGTCGGGACAATGAGTCATCCCAGTCATCTGGTCCTATTCCATTTGGGATTCACAAGACGGGGCATCTTAGATAAATAGAGTCTATCACCACTTTGTACAGAGACAGAGAAATCTCACCCGAGTGTCAAAGATTTGCAGTCCACGACGAGGCTTGCCGAGTCGTGGATTTTGCAAATCTTTGACACGAGGGTGAGATTTATCTGTTCTTGTACAAAGTGGAGGTTGATTATTTTTCTCTCACCCTCAAATAATGTATGTCTAAGTAGTAAATATATAGGTGCAACACTGTATTCAAGCGGACGAAATACGGTCAAAAGTAGGTCAAGACTTACTGGTAGTGACGTCAAGGGGTTCGAGATAAGCACGCGGGTTGCGAGA
>JACSZP010002046.1:302-10862 GCA_016161895.1 Pinna nobilis
GTAGTCCGGAAAATTCGTTAATCGCAAGACGAATCGCTTGGGGACGAATGTGTCCGGACTAACGAGACATCACTGTATATAAAACTGTCATGAGAGACCAGCTGTCTTTATGCTTGGCCGATTAGGCGATCTCTCAAGACAGACTCTACTGTTATACATGGTATAAATAATATGTCAGCCATTTATGACAGGGTTACTAGTTACTATATTGATATTTGTAGGTGTTTCCTGCCATTTCCAGTTCCTTATCATTAAGACAAGTGAGAACAGTATTGTGAACTTTACAGTTAAACCTTGTAGACAAACCACTTGACCTCTGTCACATCTGTTTATGACAGATTGGCCAGTTACAGTGTTGATATCTATAGAGGTGTTTCCTGCCATTTCCAGTTCCTAATCATTAGGACAGAATTGTAGACTTTACAGTTAAACCTTGTAGACAGACCACTTGACCTTAGTTACATCTGTTGCACCATAAGCTGTAGAACTCTGGTATCAGGCATGTCTGTATCCCATGTGACAAGACATTTCAATTGGTGACCTTGACATTGACCAAAGGTTTTACCTTGTTGATTTAGTGACCTTGATATTGGAAACTGTAAATGAAAATTGATAGCATTTCCTTAATTGAATTTTGCGTTCTCTGACATTGATAAATGTTTCCTAGGGAGGGTTTTTCTTTTATGGTTGGTTTGATTGCATTGAAGTGGAGCTATAATTTGGCTCATGCTTGCCACTGATGACTATTGAGCAAACAGGGTTCCTATGACATGTTGACACCTACTGTAACACGAGACCTTAGTTTGACTGTCTCATCTGAAGGACAGAAAAACCAGCCAAGTGCACAGCATGGATTTGAAACCAAGAACTGGCAATGGGAAGAGGAACACACTGACCAAGGAGTTATGAATGCTTTCTTTTATGATAGCTGTTTTCTAAGGCATATTTTCTGCTCTTGACATCAGTAAGTATTTACTTAGGTGGTATTCCACTTACTCATACTGCCAGTTATATGCCGAGTATCACAGCCGTAGATTACCCTACTTTTCACAATGAGAACAATGTAACACTGCCATAGAGTCAGGACTAGTCAGTAAGATCAATAATATACATGTATAATTACAGTGAAACTTATATATACATGTAACAACCTCCCTATGGAAACAAGACAACTGGTCTTTAAAGAGGGGAAGTCTTTATATAGAGATTGATCTGTACACAAATGGGAACAACAAAAGACAGTCTTTGTGACCACGTGATCTTTACATGTACTGTAAATCCAGAAATTTTCACGGAACTTTATTTTGGCGATTCAGTATCTTTGCAAATATTTGTGACACTATATTTTCGCGCGCACGTATGTTGAGTATAATAGTTAATGCTGTATGGCGCACATAAATGTCAAGTTAGTATATTAAGGGAGATTTTTTTTTCACGAGTAATTGATCTCGCGTAATAAGCGAAAATAAAATTCTCTTGATTAAAACTGGATTTACACTAAATACAGATCATCTCTAAAGCAAGTTTAAATGTTTAAACAAAATAAACAATTACAGCTATAAATATGACTTTCTTTATTTATTCAGCTATTTTCCCACACCATCAGCTACTGATATACAACTCACATTATATACAACAAATGCTAAACATATGATAAATCTGTTTATATACATACATTTACTGATCAAATGCAATAAACGTCAAGCATTCTCATGAAATCATATTAAAATTCAGAATCAGTCATAATCCAATCACATTACAAGAAAAATTTAGTCTTGTTTACACAGTACCATATGAATATTCTTGATATACTATTTTGACAAATAGCGTGTATTATTCATCATTTGTTTGCATGTGACATGATTTCAAATTTAAGAATGAAAATTGATTTACACAGCAACATCAATCACTGTTTGTGAAAGACCTTATTCAAAACTCAAATGCCCAACTTAATGAGACTTTAAAATGATGGAATGACGTCAGACTTAAATTCACCATTTCAATTTCTAATCTACTAAAGAGTATGCACTCTATAACAAATATTGCATTTAGATTACTGTGATCAAAATCAGGATTTCTCTGACATAATATTCCTTACACTTCAGACATGAATAATCTAATACAGATCATGTTAACACAGATATACATAATCTACATAAATGATGAGTTCCATATACATTTGGATAACATTTAAATGGCAAGCACTATATGTTGTCATGGCTGGGAGCTATGTGTGTCAATGCACCATCTTACGTAAAAACTACACGGCTGAAGGTGTAGGTCTCCCCTTATCAACAAATAAAAAGCAGAAGGTCCAAGTTTTATTATGGTAAAGCCTTAAATATTGATGTGAAATCTAATAAAGTTTTGTACAGGGGCAGCAGAACCAACAAATCAAGTAAATAAAATTCACACTACAAGATAGGGCTTTTACAAAAACTCAATAAAGGAATTTTTTGCTAATGTCATTTTTCACTTGAATTGTTATATTTTTCTGTTTGGTTGACATTTGAATACTTTACAAACTATGATGTATGAAAATTAATACAATATTGTTTGGGGGATGGGAGGGGGAAAAGGAATGGGGGAATAACCTGTTAAACCTTTTTTTACTTCTGGTGGTACATGTACATAGGGTAAACACAATGAATTAATATAATACAAACATTTCAACTCTGTTTACTGTTAATGAAATATCTATTTACACAACAAATTTATCCTCTTATTAAACAGAAATGCACAGCAAAATTAAATGTTATGGCAACAAATAATACTACATCCATAGTTATCATGATGTATGTAATTGTATCACATCTGACAATTTGATTATTATTAACCCTTGCTAACTGGATCTTGCATTCAAGCAATACACCCCCCCCCCCCCCAAGAAAAAATTGAAAAATATAAATTGAGGAGAAGTCATCACAAAATCAGATCACAATCATAAAAACAATCCTTTTGTTCTTTTCTACACTGAATAGGAACTAAGGCTTCTATTAAAAGCCATGAATTTATCTATGATACTGAAGTATTCAGTCATTGATGAACTGTGACTCAATCACTTACATACAAATGAAAAATTATTATTTTTAAAGACTGTAAAGGAATACACCTACTAATTTGTCTAACTAGAAAAATGATATGCAGTAAACCAAAGTTTTATTTATGTAGACTCTCCAGTCTAATAATCGTACTAAAATTTAAAGATGCACACAGAATCTCTGGATTATTATATGTTTACATAACTTGTATGTACTACACAAGACAAAATTATGGATAGCAAAACTACGGAGATATTTATTCTTGTCAATCTAAAGCTGAAATTATGAGAACCTAATTTTTGTACTTCATGCTTACAGCAGTTTAATTTATTTCAGGCTATGACCTCTGAAGACAGATTTAATTCACAGAAGATTTTTGAGACAGATCTAGATAGCACGAGTAACAACAAGATTAAATAGAGGTATTAGGTCATGCATAAACTGTGACACACAACTGCACCAATACTGTTATACCAATCGGTTTTTAAGATCCCAGCATGACTTAAAATACATGGACATGGAGCAAATGTCATCAAAACAATGATTTTCTACATATGTTCTCAGAGAGACGATATAGTTGAAAAGTTGAAAACATTTTAACTAAGCAAATATGTTACTACATTCATTTCTCTGATGTTACAGCCATTTTCTTGATGTATGTATAACCAAGACATAGTCACAGTATTTCTATGTATTCAATCTACCTTAGATAGGTAACAAAGTGTACCAACTTGCAATTTCCTTAATGCCCCTGTATTGTTATATTAATGTTACTTGCAAGTTCTCTGAGGTACAGGGGTCATAACTCCTACAGAGATCAATTAACTGGAATGAAACTTGAAGGCCAGTAAATATAAAATCAGAAGTATAAATGAATAGAAGTAAACAGACTCTAGAGGCTCTGTGTATATGTTTTGACTAGTAATTATAACACATAACTATCTAATGTAGGAGACATCAGTCTGTAAATAACAAATCCTCATCCCGACCGTCCTCTAGTAAACTGGACGCTTCCTCTATCATTTTACCCTGCGCTTTTAACTCAGTCTTCTTTTTCTCTGCTGCATCTCTAATCTTCTTTTTCTTCTCTTGGATTTTCTTTAGCCTTTAAAATAAGTACATTTATTTAGTTACAATCATGTAAGATCAAATGAAGGATACATTACTACAGTACAGTTTTGTTTTTTTTGCTTTACGTCACACGACAATCTTTCACCTATATGGAAGTGGCCAGTTTTAATCTATGGAGGACAGAACCTGTTTATCTGGAAAGAGACCATCGGCCTTCCACATGTGAGTTGTGATCAGGGCACAACTATGACATTTACTCTTTAGCCCAAGTCCAGTAAAAATGGCACTATTTCATCAGTACTTGCTGTTGTGACTAGTAAAAACTTAAGCTTTTGCATTACTGTTGCCATAGGGATATGTAATATGGACAAGTATACTTCTTGTCATGAGCTGAGGACCATAAAACTTAAGAATTTACTTAAGTCTGAGAATTAAGTCAACTTCAGTGAACACTAAACTCTGTTTGGCTGGGAAGCAGGAGTTGGTAGAATACTCACAACTCAAGTAAAAAATTCTTAAGTTTTATGGTTCCAGCCTTGTATGGCAGGTGCTTTCAAAAGATAAAGATCAATGATTTCCTCATCTGTATGTTTGAATTAGGCAAACTTTGAATACATCTTTTAAATGATTTTTTTTTTCATTACATTTACTTAGTTATCTTTAATTAAACAGTATTACATTAGCTGAGTGTTTATAGAAGAACTTCATTTACCTATAAAATTCCTCTCTTTCTCTCTCATCTAATTCTGTGGTTATGTAAGACAGTGTTCGCTCAATTCTTGGAATAATTACTGAAAAGAAGTTGTACAGCCATTAAAATAACATTCTCCATTTTGCATGATTTACAATGAAATCATGGTTAGTCTGACACTGCAAGAATGGTTGTAGTTGCAGAACTGCTTGATGAAATTGGGGGGGGGGAGGGAGAGGGTGTCCAATTTTACCAAGGGGGGTCCTGGATTCCCAACACCCTCTATAATAGATACGCACCTGCTAAATATAAAGAGATGTTTTTAAGAGGCCTGAAGCCTCATTACCCAATATGACTACTGAACTTCAGTAGATACTCCTCATACCTGTGTGTGAGCATTTATTGAAATTCAAAACTCATGAAATAGATGTGTATTCATAAACAATAGCTATCTGCTGATAGAGTCTAATGACTAATACCCTTGCCCTAATTCATTCCTATGAAAAGTCAAAGAGGAAGTTGAAATTAGAATTCTAATAAGAATTTGTGGGAGGATTTTCATACTCCCTATTGTGATATCTTTAATAACTCAATGACACAGAGGAGATTATTATCCAAAATCTTCAGAATGAGTAAGACACAGATTAAATGATACAGGAAGATCCTTTAAATGCATTGTGAGGTAATGCAACAAAACTTTGAAATTTTCTTTTCAAAACTTCATTGTGATAGTGGACTAAACAACTAAATATGAGCACATAAAAAGTTAAATCAGCAAAACTAAATTTCATATGGCTGTCCTCATCCATGAGCTATCTATGACAAATATTGAGTGTAACTGACAGGTGGACTGAGAGGAGAGGTGAGTCTAGAATACACCTCACTACTGTAGAAGTGGCATTCTGGGTTCCTTGGTATTTTCTCCATTTGCTTAATATCTCAGGCTATCAGGACAGAATTCTAGGACTGCCCTTCCATATTTCAAATCCATATTTCAAGCATTGTGGTTGATTCAATTACAAAAACTTTGCTCAATCAGGTAATGTTAAGCAAAGACACCTTTGGATAAGGCTTCATCATTATGCCATTGCTAACTGAAATCTGTCCTTTTATTCCCTCATGAAAAAGTGATCGACTCATCCAAAACCTATAAAACGCTATTGCCTTATTTTTTCATGAACACAAATGAGGTTCCACTGAATCCTCTAAAATTCTATCAAGTTAATCCAGGGGACTTCGATGAGGGGGAATAATTAGGTTTATCTACTCTGCCTACCATGTTCAATAGCGTTGACTCTTCTGTTGGTGATTTTGATGACTTCATCTAGTGTAACAAAAGATGTCTGTAGGGAGGCTAACTCTACAAGAAGCTGTACAGCTTTGGCGTAATTTTTCTTCAGTCTGTCTATCTGTTGTCCTCCTCTGGATAATCCTGTCAGCTCATAACCTGTCGTAAATAAACATTCTGGTAAACAAACATGTAAATATACTGAATGTGTCTCACTTATCCTTCACCTATATGGAGTTGTCACTGTATTCTGGTGAAGGGTAACAAATTTGGCCTATACTTGGCACTTATGGTAATTGAGAAATGGACTGTGACACTGGACCTCAGTTTCTTTTGTCGGATCTGAAGGACTGGGACAGAGAACCACAGTATGGCAATGATTTGTATCCACAATCTCATAATCAGAAGGCAACCATGCTTACCACTGAGCCATAGCAGATCTGTACTACAATTAACATCATTAGAATATTGTGACTGCTTTGCACTCAAAGTCAAACCTGTGTTAAGAGACTTTTCCAAGGATGTAAATATGGTTACAAATGACAGGTGGTCTCCTAAGTGATTTATATAGGAAAATATCACTTTCAAAACCATACAATAAGGTCCAGAAGGAAGGTAGTCCTATTTTTCAGTAGGTCACTGAAACAGGTTGTCCCGTATATAAATAGAGTACGTAGTTGTTGTCTCTTACATGGCACATTCATGCTATAATAGTGAATAAGAGCTGTGAATTATGTAGCTGTTATGTCACCATGGTAACTGGGTGACAAATGGTAAAAGAATGCACTTACTGTCTGCTCCATCTTGGTAATGTTCAAATATGGGTAACTGCACACCTGTAATGATAGGTAATCAATAGGTGTAATTTAATCGCATCCATTTTCACATTACAAATTGAAAGTTAAATTGACTTTTACTTATGGTCCAAATTTGTTGAGTCTCATTGCTGTTTTATAAGTTATATAGCAAAACACTGACTATCTGAACTTTCATGAAGAGACATACAAAAAATCTGCTGAAAACATTGTCTTAATGACCAATTTGCAAAGAAAAAGCATGAAATAATCAAGGGACATAACTCTTACTGCGGCATACAAGATGCCCACCACATTTCCCCCTAAGTCCTCTTGTTTTCTGTACTTAATTCCTAGAGTAAATATTTCATGATCAATAACATGATCGCTATAGTGATAATAGGGGCAGAAACACTTAATGTTACAGACTTTAAGTGGGTTGGATAGTGTAACTGTTGATCAAAATCTGTATTTCTTTAATCAGCTCTAGCCATGATGAAAAAAGATGGAAATTGTCTTAACGGGACTATCTCAGTTGAAGTTCCTTGTTTTCAATATCACTGATAGTGACATTGATGCATGCAAGAGTTAAAGCACATATATGCAGTAAATACTGTATTTTTCTAGCTATTTATCATTTGTAAATGCAAATTTTTCTGTAGACATACCTGCAACATTATCTTTCTTAGACCTGACCTTCAGCTGTGCTTTATTGACATTCTGTAGAACCATGTGATTAAAGTCACCTGTGGTGAACTTGGCCTCAGCCAATGAAAATGCAGCTTCCTTCATCACATCTCCCATCAAAATTTTGGTCTGCACAAATTAAATCCAATTTATTGAAGTATTTATTTCATTTCAATGGTTTCAAATTTTAAATCAGAGTATAAACTTTCATGACAGGTCAATTTGAAAATAAAGAAATATATAATACAGCTACAGCTATTCTTTTAGTCAAGAGTTACCAGTATGGTTCCTAACCTACTAAGCTATTGGCTTTAGTTGTATACTACTGTAAATATAGGGAATGGTTGTTGGGCGAATGGAAAATCGGGCAAAACATAATGGGTAAATTCATTGAATAGAATTATGACTAAAATGTACGAATTTAAACCAGGGCAAAACTGTTTGCAATCGCATTAGAGCGAAAATAACATGGGGCGAAAACATCCCTGTAAACAGAATGTACATGTTTGCTTTTTGCCACACTCAACAATGAATGCAGAATCATTCAGTCATATGGTGGTGGCCAACTTTTCTTGGTGGAGGAGAAAACTTGGTTAGTAATGTACCCGAGAAGCAACCATTAGCCTCCCGCCAAATATATTCACGTCTATAGATGGCAAAAGAAGGATTATACTCTGTAATAAACCAGGGAAAATGACATTAACTACATATTGCCATTAATAGTCTTTTTCATCAGTGTGACCTAATGTAATATTGTTGCAAAAGCCTTATCAAATAATTAACAGCATTTCTCTTAAGTTTACTTTACTCAGTAAATTCATATTAAAGAACAAATTGGCTTTCTCTTGGTTCTGTTTCGATACAATGCAATTATTCCTATTTCTATTATCAAATCAATTACATGTACCTCAATGATCTTTTTCAAAATCTGTCTGAATCTCAGTGTTAATGCATCAGCTTTCTTCTTAAGTAAACTGTGTCCTTTCTGGGCCCCCTTTAGTCTAGCCTTCATGATGGCCATGGCCCTGAAAAATTGAAAATATACTGCACAAACCTGTACTTAGTCATCTGTTGACAGCTACCAATATCACTCTGTATTTGTGAAAAAATAATGTGCTTAAAAAACTGTATAATTATAGGTACATGTATCACTTTGCATTGAGAAGCAAACTTTTAATGAGGTAAAATTTTGATTTCTCTCAACTGTAAATAAAATATTTTCATGAGAAAATCTTACCAACTAGAATTTTGCCAATGATATACACTTTAGGATGACATACAGTAAAACTCCTAAGTCCTACAGTAATAAGTCCAAAGTAATTCCCTTATACATAATTCTAATAGATTACTCATAATGATTTGAACTTTAACTGGCCCAATTTCCTCCTATTTTGAAATAATATCTAGGGGTCCTCTTTACAATGACAACAAATTGATATCATATACATGTCAGACTTATAAATTTGCTTGTACAAGCTGAGCTTTGATATGCCCAACAGTGTTATCTCACTTATTTTGCTAATAGTGTTTAACTAACAAGTTTGTCTCCAGATGCAGTGTACACATACACAATGAAGGATCTCTACACAAGACCAACCGATGCTGAGTGAGCTTTCCATATCCCTTGATGTGTATGATCTAAGAATATGGGCTGAGTAATATTTAATTTGCTGACCCAGGAAGGTCATCAAAGTGTTGTTGAACTATCTAATGGTTATACGGCATTGAACCACATTGCACCTGTACACCTTATATTTGCTATATGCAACGTTTGTTTGTGCTTTAAAAAACCAAAATGTCAATTACCAGTTAAGTAGAGGTCAGGGCGGAAGCAATACTGTACTTAGGATGATACATCGTAACCATCAATGAGGAAAGACAGATATTTACTAAGGACACCCATGGCTTCAAATGATTTGATAATGCCATCATGTCTAGGCATATTCCGAATTTGCTATTACACTGATGAAAACCTGTAACGCCAGGATGCATCTGACTTGGAAGAGCTTCTCAAGCATTGAAACCTATGGTAACTGGTCGATCCGGCCCCAAAATAATCCGTCCCCAAGTCAATTCGGCCACAAGTCGATCCGGCCCCAGTCAATCCGGCCCCAGTCGATCCGGCCACGTGTATTTTATAATAGAAAGATAAAATATTTCTCATTCGGAAAAAGGTAAAAGAAGCTAGTTAAATAGGTTCGATGTTATGATTTTGAATATTGAATTTGGAATTGAATTTATTACATATATCTTGTGTCATTTACAGAAATGTAACAGATAATTTTCAAATAATATTAAATCCTTTGTGTAACGTGTCGTATGCGTATCTAGATGCATGTCCTATTATCTCCTCTCGTATTTTTTTTTTGTTTGATGTTATGGAAATACATCATATATATGAAGAAAGTAGCAATACCCACTGGAATTTGTTTTTGCGTGTCTCTCTCTCTCATCCAGCGCATTTACAAAACAAAAGATCGGAAAATGTGTATTCGCAAAATAACTCTTCTAAAAACAATGCCTAAACTTAAAATTAGTCATTATCAACAACGATATCTTTTATTATTTATCATTTAAAACATGAAAATATATACATGTATATGGGATGATATACATTACATAATAGTTGGGGCCTCCGAGGCCAAGTGGTTAGCGTGTTCGACTTCGAGCCGAGGGNNAAAAACACTCGTCCAGACGAGTGAAATTTTGAAAGTGCCGAGTGGATTTGATCAGGTACTTGTCTGCATGCCGAGTATTTTTTCTGTAGACTAAAACCAAATTTTAATTTCCAAATAATCTCATCTTTGTGTAGAAATGTCAATCTACTATATAGAAAATTTACAGCAAGTTATAAACAGCAGTTCTGATTATTTTAAAGCGGTTCAGGAATAGTTTTTATATTGCTCTGCCGTACGCCATCCACATTGCATGATCCGCCAAACAAATTCTCACCGGAAACCATTCACTACACATGCGCCGTGTTCTTTA
>JACSZP010002051.1:0-12687 GCA_016161895.1 Pinna nobilis
TAGTCCACCACCATTACCACCACAAACAATACCACCATCAACGACCTAAGTATTTCCATAAATTTGGGTAAATCTACCGTTAAAAATCATGAGGAAAACACTATACATGCAATTGCACGTTGCAGTCATTGACAAAAAGAAATTAGAATATCAGGTAACAGAATAAGTGTCTCCAGTTGGTACAGCTGATTTACTTGAATAAATATACTAAAACGTGAATGATAAATTTGTTTTACAATACCATATATGTCGGTGAACTCAAATATGGATACATTGAAAATAAAAAAAAGAAGTAAAGAAATCTAGAGAAAAACTTCCAATCCAGCAGACAGAATTTTTTTCAAGTTAAGATTAATGAACCCAATGTTTTAGAAAAATTAATGGGAAAAGACTTCAAGAATATTGAAAATAATACGTGTGGATTCAAAAATATATTTCACATAAATTCTTTCAAATAAAATCACATTGTAATCATCATAAAGACTGAGATATTGAATATTTTCCCAAGGACATATTTTGAATGACAAAATAAATGAGAACACATTGCATTAATTATCTGGCTAATATTTCAAGAGTATTTGATAAAGAATGACGCCTTACACTGAGGTGAAATAAATGAGGTTTCCATATACAGCAACAGATGGTACCTTGTAAGATATATTTTAGGATATTTTTCGGGGACGTCATTCATTTTTTTCTTTTGTTTGTGATATAATTTTTAATGAGATGCGTCTTTTTAGTTTTTCTTCAAAATAAAGTGATGCTATTTGTTTTCTCAATTTCTCTTTGTTGTTTTGAGCCTGGTTAATATTTTCTAATCAGGTGTCTGAAATGACAACAGCTTTCTGTATTCAACATGGCTACCGTGAAAAAGCATGCAGAATGATTATCGTAAACATTGAGAAGTACATGTATTTAACGTGTCAAGTCAGAGCTTTTGGAGCTTGACGGTCTCATCAGAAAGGCAGGAAAATATATACAGTCGAGCCTCATTAATCCGGACGCCAATACTTCGGATGCTTTATCTTGTGGACGACAGTTTTTGGGACAGAATTATTAAAATGCATATTCAATATAGAGAGCGTGCTTCAGTAATCCGGATACTTCATTAATCCAGACAATTTGACTGAGAACAAAGGCGTCTAGATTAGCGGGCCTCATTGTACAAATATAGTAGAGATTCAAAGATTCTAATCCTTGCACGTCCGTATTACCTTGTTCTTTGTCCTGAGGTGTCAGTCAACTCTTCGCTTTAAAATCGAGAAACACAGATTTTAGATTGGTGTGGTCACTGTGCCTATCTGAAAAAAAGAAAAATCATTTCGACCAGGATACTGTTTACAGGATTATTTTTGCCCTGTGTTATTTTCACCCTAATGCACTTGCAACATTTTCGCCCAGGGTTTAAATCCGCCCAGTCTCATCATAATTCTTTTCAGTGAATTCATTATTTTGAATTCGCCTAAAGATGAGGGCTAAGGGGGAAAAATAAAACGGGGCAAAATTTCTCGTAATACAGTAGATAACTCTCTGATCATTATTCAATCCTTATTAAGATTATTCAGATTTATCTATGAATGTGTGACAGAAATCATATAAGAGACCATTAGTATTGCAAATATATATGCTGAAATACACATTAGATAGCTTAAAACGAATTTCGAATTGGGAGAAAAAAGTATATTTGAGTGCTGTGATTGAAAATGATATATTGGTGAGTTTTGGCAGAAAATCGTCAGTTTTCTTATGAAAATCAGAGTTGTAAAGAAAAAAAACCCAAGGGACATCCCCCTCTGCAAATAGAAAAACCAACAATAACAAACAATCAAACAGTTCAGAATAGAATAAAATAAAAAATAGAAATAAAAAGAGAAACGGAAATTGAAATATACTTGCTTTACGAATTAATATTACTTGAACACAAATATGAAATTCTGACGCCGAGTTACGATGGAGAGTACGGAACAGACAATGACTTTTGAATACATAGAGAAGGTATATAGGGGCCTTTTCACAAAGAATCTTACGATAAAAATCACTCGTAGTCATAAGTGTTTGAAAATTCTAAATTGTAAATAAAGTAATATAGTCACAATCTGATTTATACCATTCATGTAAATCAAATTTCATCACCGATTTTACCTCAAAATGGACACAATGTATCAATTGAAATATTGCTAACTTACGATTACGAGTGATTTTGATCGTAATATTTTTTGTGAAAAGGGACCCAGGTGTCTTGGGGGAAGGGAACTGCCTTCCTCTTTCGACTGGTCATACAAACTGCGAGCCCAAGGTCAAAATGGAACAAGTATGGATTGATTCTCAATTGCAACTGGTAATCCCTACATTTTTACTTCACAGTCGTAAATGAGCCCATCTGTGCATCGCGTCTTTCAAAAAGTGATTGGTATTATACCAATAGTCTAATATGTATTCGGGACTTTGCTATTTTTTTCACATGATATTAACAGTCAAGTCATAAAACGCGACTTGAGAAATCACCTACGATAGTGTAGTCAAACTTCGTGATATATTTTTGAGGGAAAAAATCAAGATGATAATACAATATTTATGATGATTATAATGATGATATAATTAACAATAATAAGACAAATACTGCAACTACTACTTCTTATTATGTTGACAATAATAATAATACATCGAATAATAATAATAATAATAATAATAATAATAATAATAATAATAATAATAATAATAATAATAAAAATAATAATAAGGAGAAGAAGAACCGTTGATTTTATAGAAATTTATGTATCAAGTTTTAGAGAACATCTAATTTAAGCACCCGCACACCTGTCTAGGTCACATTCCATGACGCCAAACACACGTGATATTCATTCGGAGTCAAACATTACGCATCCATGTACATGTATATGATTCCGACTATCACTGATTACATGTTTCCATTTTGTCGATAAGATTATTTACAATAATATCTACGAAAACTGTTCAGATGTTTTACTTCAACACCTGTTATTAATGTCATTTTTCCATAAAGATTCTTTGCTGTATAAAAAAAATCTGTATAAAAAAGATTAATATTTATAGTCAAGATCGGATCTGAGGTCGTCTTGGCATAGTGGTAAGCGCGTTGTCCCTCTTAATGCTAGGTCCGGGGTTCAAGTTCAAGCCACGCTGTGGTTATAGACAGTAAAAGCCGAGGTCTCGTGTTACAGTGGTGTCGGTACGTTAAAGAACACTTCCTGCCATAAGGTCATAAGTGTCAAGCACAGGCAAAATGTGTCACCCTTCACCTGCACACGGTGACTCTCCATATAAGCGAAACATTCTTGAGTGGGACATTTAACAACAACAAAATACAATACAATACAATATAATGCAATACAAAAAATCGAGACCGGAAGAAATACTGGAGAGGATCTCTGAGGTTGATGCGGTTACGTCACTTACACATATTTATGGAATAATCATCATATGTGACGAAGCTAATACTTATGCAACACATACACAAGGTGGTTTCTACGAAATAATCCAGATTTATATTGAGGCAGATTCTATAACATTACCTACACAAGGCGATTTGTATGAAATAATCACGGCCTTTAAGGAAGCAAAAGCAAAAACGATTGCGTGCACAAGCCGATATTTATGGAGAAATCCTGACTTTTATTGAGGCAAATTGATCGTGTCACTCACACAAAGTTTTTTGAAATACCCTTGACCCATGATCGAAGACCAAAAAGACTTCTTCATTAATGCAAGTTGATTTTTTCAATAAAATAATCATTCGATCTACCTATTTTGAAGCAAATGCGATTGCATTACATACACAAAATGTCATTAAATAGTCAAGACTCATATTGCGACAGGAACGATTACGTCATTTACACAAGCTGACGTTTTTGAATATCTTGGTTCAGGCAAAATACGATTGCGTCACCTACAGGTGAAATTTACGAAATAACCATGACTTATGGTGAAGCAAATACGGTTGCATCACTAACGCAAGCTGCTATTTTTGAAATGATTATGAGTTATATGAAGGAAGATACAAATGCGTCTTATAAACAAGGCGATATTTAGGAAATCGGACCTATTGTGAGGTAAAAGCGATCGGGTAACATTTACAAAGTGATTTTTATTAATTGATTATATTATTTCAGTTTTAATACTTTGAAAAATAAAATAATGTCCTTTTTCATTTTCCAGATGGACTGGATCAGTTAATTCATCGCGCAGTCTGTGGTTAAAACCGTAATCTACATATGTTATTTAAATGTTTGTAAGAATAGGATTTACAGGTTATTCAACTGAAATTCTATTTGTCATAAGCTTTACGCTTCTTCTTTGACACTTTAACTTCTTCTATTACATTTAACACCTGGGTTGCCATTTATTACAATTTCAAACTCAACAAAACATTGTGCATGAATAAGTAGTCAGAGAAACACCTCTAATACTACTTTACCTCGTGTCTTACTTAACAATCTATATGCAAGGAGTCAAAAGTTAGATTCTAAATAAAAATGTTGCATATTTAAAGATGAATACCTTGCGGTCTGGTCACATGCAACTGCCTCCATTTATATTAAATTCAGGCATTACGTAAGTTGCGTTTATGAAAGTGGAATTTTGATTTATTGATATAAACCCTCTTTGCTCCCTGGCATTAGTCATCCTGTAAACAATAATTTCTTATACTTAAGAAGTTTCTTTACATATCTGGCTTCGGAATAGCATACCAGAAGGATGTTACACTGTATCAGAGAATTACTGATTGTAATCCTTTATTTTTCCTCGCATTGTCTCGGGGAGGGATCGAAGAAAATTGGTAAGTAAACAATTTCTAAAACTAAATTGGGAAACTTTTGCGTTTCCATTTATTAAGAAGTCTATTTCGTAAAAGTTAAAATTTATGAGAAACACTAGCAGCTTTTACTACGGTACTAACAAAATAATAGTAATAGTGATGGGTAAAATGGTGGTGATGCTGCTGATAATGATGACGACGATGATTATGACGATGATAGTGATGCTGTTTTTGTTGATGGTGATTACGATGATGATTCTGATTATTCTATATTAATCATTCTACTATTTCATATCTATATCGATTCACAATCACTGCGTTGATATTACTTGCAGTTATGCTTCCGTCTTTCTGGGACACTTTTCAAATGAGGAAAGTTTCCAGGTTATCTCAAAGGCGGACCATTTCGAAATCCAACCCAAAACGGAGACGTGGCCATTTTTTTCTATTTCTCGAATATGATTAAATATGGAAGCATAAATCATAAATAGCGGTCAATTCTTTAGAACAGAAAACATAGGGGACGCGTCTTAGGAGAGTGGCGGCTGGCTTATCATTTAAGTGAGCAGTTATATTGAATCCTGAGATTTCATTTCAAAATAGGTGTTGACATATTGATTACCCTTCATGCATAGGGTAAAGGCCTTTACATAAATAAATTTTAAAAAAAGTAAGCCTCTGTCAGTTTGATGACGTCAATATGTGGTTGAACTAATGTTGAATTATGCTTGAATACTTATACAATAATAACATCAACGAGGACAGCAATGGCAACGGCAATATTTTGAGAGCGAAATAGATGTAAATCATTACGGAGTGACCATGTACCTTATAAATCTCTCGTCATATTTTACTAAGAATGCACAGCTCCAGACACGTGCTCAGCATACGGCACCTAACACTTTGTCTTGATATCTCTGAATTGATAATAGACTAATATGAAAAATCAATAATAAAGAACTGAAAAATATCAAGAAAAGAAACACCAGGAACAAAATTTGAAACGTGTTCCTAAGTACTCATAACTTGTGGGTCGACAAAAACTATTTATCAAGTAGAATTAAATTAAGTAAGATTGATGGACCTGTATAAGAGGTCAATGACTCATTCGCATGCGCAATTTACATAGCTGTCAATGACCTATACGAAGGGTCAGTCACTCACGTGTCGGTGTGATTTGCATACTTGTCAAAATTAAAATGACATAACCAAAGTTAATTGCATAATATTAATAAACCAAATAATGCCTCGTTTATTTTATCGCAAATACTTAGACATAAAATTATCTATTGCAACTACTCAGCCGCGTGACTTGTATTCATTAGCACTATTCATCAGGCATCAACAGATGCTTACCTGCTAGATGCACAAGTTCATTCCATTTGATTTAAAGTGGCGCCTCATTTATCAGGACACTTTTGTTCCCAAGCAAAGTTTCCGGTTGCATCGAGCATCTAGATCATTGAAACACATCGTTTTGTATGACCAATACAAATTGAAAATTCTGATGAACAATAAAATTTGGTAATTCTCATAGCTTAAACAAATTTGAAAAAAAAATTCTTATGCTCGATGCAATTTGAAAATTCCGATGCTCGATGCTATTTGAAAGTATTTATACTCGATGCCGTTCGAAAATTCTGAAGCTCAATAGATATGCAGCTAAAAATCCCATCCAAAAAATAAAGCTCCGGATTATCGGAATCTTTTCCGCATTGTTTTGTCCAGCTGTCCAATTTCATTCAGGAAACTGGCAACGGTAACGTTCCCTATAAACGTTTTGAAATTCCTGAAAAAGTAGTTGATGCATCTCAGATATATAATATACCATGTTCTGCATATCGAGCATTTTATATGTAGAGGAAAACTACTTACTGATAAGTTTTTGCCATAACAAAGGAGACTGATTTATATAAGTTATCAAACTTGTTTTCGTTTCATATTCGTTCATGTTATTTATCCGAATGCAACGTCCTTTTTATACGGAAATAATAATATATAGTTTAATCTAAGATGTTGTATGTCGCATGGAAAGCTTTCCGCTTGGTATCAAGACCTTGTTTGTAATCAAAATATCTTACATCATTGTATTTCTTGAGGTGTTTTTTCCTATTTTTTAATCTGATTTTGTTTTGTTCGATAACGTTTGTTGTATTTTTAATGTGACGGTTATTCCTTCTTCATTTATTTCATTTGAAGCCGCACTGGATGTGTCAATTCAACAAGTGTTACCTAATTCTCCTTGGTCCCTGATCCCGTATCTAGCTCTCATTTTATTCGATGTACATTGAATTTGAATATTGATTCCTAGAAGAATTATCACTAGGTTTATGCCGTTTTACAACTGTTAGAACACTAGCACAAGTTGTCATTTCTATACAAGATATTTCAAATTGGCAGGTGCTACAGCAGGAGTGGTCGTAGATCCTGTCGGCGTTAAGGGCAAAGACATAACTTCCGGAGGAAGTGGAATCAGTAGTGGAATCGATTCTGCGCACAACACCGCCGGTGGTCTCGGTAGCACAGATGGACATTGGATGACATTTGGGGATGGAGGTTTTGGAATGGGTATGAAAATTATCCCTGAAAAAGTAGTTGATGCATCCCATATATATAATATACAATGCTCTACATATCGAGGATTTTATATTTTGAGGAAAACTAGTTAATGATAAGTTTTTGCCATAAGAAAGGAGAATGATTTACATTAGTTATCAAACTTGTTTTCGATTCATATTTTTGTTCATGTTATTTATCCGAATGCAATGTGCGTTTTATTCTGAAATAATAATATATAGTTTAAACTAAGATTTTGTATGTCGTAGGGAAAGCTTTCCGCTTGGTATCAAGAACTTGTTTGTAATCAAAATATGTAACATCATTGTATTTCTTAGTTGAAATGTTGAGGTTTTTTTTCTATTTTTTAATCTAATTTTGTTTTGTTCGATAACGTTTGTTGTATGTCTAATGTGACGGTTATTCCTTCTTCATTTATTTTATTTGAAGCCGCACTGGATGTGTTAATTCAACAAGTGTTACCTAATTCTCCTTGGTCCCTGATCCCGTATCTAGCTCTCATTTTATTCGATGTACATTGAATTTGAATATTGATTCCTAGAAGAATTATCACTAGGTATATGCCGTTTTACAACTGTTAGAACACTAGCACAAGTTGTCATTTCTATACAAGATATTTCAAATTGGCAGGTGCTACAGGAGGAGTGGTCGTGGATGCTGTCGGCGTTAAAGGCAAAGACATAACTTCCGGAGGAAGTGGAATCAGTAGTGGAATTGATTCTGCGCACAACACCGCCGGTGGTCTCGGTAGCACAGATGGACATTGGATGACATTTGGGGATGGAGGTTTTGGTATGGGTATGAAAATTGGCCATGGTTTTGGTGATGGAATAGCTTTTGGAACAAACAGAGAAACAAGAGGTCGACTACCGTTCAGGGACATTATTCGGGATGTTGGGAATATTATGTCATTTAGTCCAATAAGATTTCGATTTGGAACCCCTTTAATTCGACTGGCAGCAAATCGTATAGCAGAAAGACTAGGAATACGCCCACGTGAATCACGTGTCAATCGATGTCCTTTACCACACAGTGTTTCTTGTCCTAAACGGCCATGTTCTACTATTGAGTCTTGTGCAAAATATCCACATGCTGTTTGTTTGTAAGTTTACTACAATTGATTTTTTGTTTGAAAGGGGAAATATTTGTTCCTGTAAATTCTGCGACGTTTAACCCAAGGTAAAGTCAATGACTATCAATTATGACTTTGTAAGCTTTGACCAATGTTTTAAAATTAAATCCTTGATATGCGCATGTCAGTTGGTTTTTTAGGAAGTGTATGATACCTTAGGTGAATTGGAGTGAAAAATACTCAAAATTTCTTCCGCCGAATTTCTTAATTCAATTGGTTCTGTTACATATATCACATCGATAGATTATCGCTCTTTTGAAAACATTTTGTCACTCTGATGGAAATATACACTGAAATAAAGAAACTGGTATCTAAATAAAAATCAATTTACATGTACATAATTTTACGTATATTCAATTCCTAATATTCAGAGACCGTGACAGATAATAAAAGTATCAATCAAGGCTACCCTATATAAGTCTGACATTTAAAAAACTGTAAATCTACGAGACTATCTTCGTATTAGATACATAGCTTGTATCAGTAAAATCTAATTCGTGTGAACCTCACAAGAACATGAGAATCTTTTCTTGTATTTTCAAACAGGGACGACTGTGAGATGTGCACACCACGCTTCTTCTTGGGATCAGCTGATGTTACGGACGCATGTCAATCCAATAACATTTTAAGTAAGTATTTCAGGAAAAAATGACAAAATTTACACAGGGGTGTTCGAAACTGAATACCATTCATAAATATAAGTCAGAAGAAATATTAACATAAAAACAAATGAAAATCCGAAAGTGGAAAAGTACCGGGTATTGCAAATGAACAAGTGCTGTATATTCTTTAACAATTTTCCATGGAAACTTATGTTTAAAGGTCATATCCGATGGTCAAGTTCAGATTAATGTTCATGAATCAGTTTTAGATTTAGTCTAATATCTTAAATTCAGGAGAATACGTCAAATAGAGACTTTTTTTTCTGGCTCAAAATAGATATCGATTGAGAATCGCCAAGTGTCCGAACAATATTATCTTTGAGAATTTTGAGTTGCAATTATCTCTTATATATAACATTTGAATATTATATATGTACATGTATATTGTAATTATATGGATATACAACGTCATTATTGTGGGTTACGATTGTGAAATTTTCCTTACTATAAATTCGAAACAATCTTTTTAACGCACAATTTTGCGATGCCTTTAGCCAAAATAAATTTTAATTTTGATGTCGTAACGTGATTCTAACAATTATGCAACCGTGATGTGCAAATTGCCTTTAGATCTAACAAAGATCTAAAGCTGCAAACTGATTTGGGAAAATAGAGTCTATCTCCTCCGTTACTTTTAGAAATTAAGTCATCGTATTTGTCTACCAATCGTTCAATCGTCATGATTAAATGTATTATAGAATATCATGGACACTACTGTTGAGGGGCCTCCGTGGCCGAGTGGTTAGCGTGTTCGACTACGAATCGAAAGATCCGGGTTCGGGCCGCGTAGCGCCACTCCGCGGTTGGCCGCCCCTGTCTTTCGGATGAGACAGTAAAAACCGCTGTCCCGTGTCACAGTAGGTGTTGGCACGTTAAAGAACCCTCCCTGCTCTAAGGCCAGCAGTGCCGAGCATAGGCAAAATTTGTAGCCCTTCACCGGCACACATCGACGTCTCCATATGAGTGAAATATTCTTGAGTGGGCCTTTAAACCATACCTTACTACTGTTGATCTATAAAATTTGGCGACACTTTTTTCGGGGAATTGGCGTTTCGTCATTTATTCCCGTGGTCTTATTTTAAAAAATTGGGAGATTTATTTTGCTCTACAGTCTCATGTTATGATATTCAGCAAGTATGTCATTAAAGCGAGTAAGAAAATGAATTACTCGCGAATAAAAGTGTTCCTATATTCAAACGATAAAATTGTTATTTAAAAGAAAATTATTGCTCTATTTGGGACAACGGAGGTCATCAGGTGATTAGATACTTCCATGCATTTGCACCGGGTGAGACATGCCAACAGGGGACTCCTTCCGGACACCTGGTCCCATCCCATTACGGATTAGCGATTGTTTTCCACAATGGGACCGTTTTTATTCCTCAACTTGTCGATTTTCGAACATCCTTGGCACTTCTGCAAATCTATTTTAAGGCTCACACAATGACTTTCCCATATAACTAGATATTTTGTAATCTCTTTCTTTTCATATCATTCCAACCTACTTAAAACTATTCCAGATAATTAGATACAATTTTGACTCTGTATTAGTTAAAAAAAACATGACCATACTCTTAGAAATCAGATATCAGAAATCAGATTTTTTTTCCATTTATTTTCAGAACCAGGTGGGGATAAATGTCCTCCTTTCTTGCCTCGATTCCCTTGTCTTATAAATCCATGTAAAATCCTGAAGAAATGTCCACGACATCCAGAGGCCATTTGTAAGTAAGTATAAAGGATGATAAACGAGGGGAAGATTACAGTTGTCATCGATGCACGTAAAAAAGTTATCATTATTAATGTATGTTAAAACGTTTGTATTTTTGTTAAGCGTCCTAGACAAGAATCTTTCAGTTATATGGCGACGTCACCGTATGCCGTTGAATGGCTATAAAATCGGTCGATGCTCGGCACTAACGGTCATTGAGTAATGAGGAATGGGGAATCTTTTAATGTCGAAACCAACTGTAACACTGAACCTAGGTGTTTTTTCGTACTTTATCTTCCGGACGGGAAAATCTCCGAGTCCACAGCGCTGATTCGGACCCTCCACCTCTAGATCAGAAGTCAAATACGATAATAATGGAGCAATGACGGGTCTTTGTATACATGTATGTATGTATGTATGTATATATGATAGGATTCGCTTTCTTATCTTACACTTAATTAGATAATGTATTAGTCAAATGATGGAGAGTCATTTTCTGTTTAGGGATTTAGATCTACACATTGATCGCACACATAGCGCTGGCATTTTCGTATTTTGTGTGTAAAGAACTTAAATGGAAATTAAAATAAAGGAATAGTCGTATCATTTGAAAACATTTTAAACTGAATTTGTTTCAAGTCCTATAATTTATTCTTATAGATTCATATAACGGAAATTACACTCTAACTAACATTTTACTGACCGGGCCCTGGGATTTCATTATTGTCCTGTTCTTATTTACAATTACTAAGCATAAGTCAAGATTGTAACTTTTTGTTTTATCTTTTTTTTTCAGACCGAACCACTGTGGCGGCTGTCATTCCAGATTTTACATCAAGGGCAAAGAAGTGACAGAAAGTTGTTATGTATTTAAACATCCCATACCCACTGCAACTGACCAGCACCTACCAGGAATACTGACTGTCCACCACCAACCCGATATACTGACAGACCGGCACCAACCGGACATAGCATCTGCCCACCATCAACCGGACATATCGACTGCCAACCATCAACCGGACATATCGTCTGTCCACTACCAAACGGACATACCGACTCACCAGTACCAAGTGGACCCACCAACTTTCCACCACCAAACGGACATACCGACTCCCCAGCACCAAGTGGACCCACCGACTGGCCTTCACCAAACGGACATATCGACTGTTCAGCACCAAGTGGCCCTACCGACTGTCCACCACCAACCGGACATACCGACTGTCCAGCCACTGTCAATACCACCAGTGCACAAAATACAGCACCATGTCCATCATCATCACTTTCATCACGTGGTCGATCACCGCAGTAACAACAAGCACGACACACACCACCGCACACGCCACCACATTAAGAACCTTAAAGATCTTATAGATAACAAGAAACTGATATAAAATGCGCACGCGATAATGAAATGAAAGCGTAGTGCAAATGCAGGTTTTGGCAAATTAATGTGTCCCTAAATGAAAACAAGATTTTATAAACATTTTCAAAGCATAAATCAAATTTTACCCAACAGAAAGACTTTTAAAAGATTCTAATACAACAAGTATTTGAAAACAAGTGAGAGCATTCCCTGATCAGATACAGACCTTTAAATGGTCCGCGGCCGCATTTAAAAAATCGCATCTGGTGATATGATAAACTGGGGCCACGGTAACGGTGTATCAATATACGAACAAAAATGTTTACCTATCATCCTTATAGCTTACATTATAGTATAGGCCTATGTACATGTATATATAATTTAGAAACTGCAATTAGTTATACACTGTATACAGTGGCGGATACAAGGGCACACACAGAATTCACA
>JACSZP010002055.1:0-17618 GCA_016161895.1 Pinna nobilis
TTGCCCGGCCCGACATTTGGTGCATGCACCAATTGACTTTCTTGTGATTCTTGTAACAGAACGAACTACATTCTAAATACATTGTATTCCTTTTTGACACCTTCATACGGAGGCAGAGAGAAACGATTTTGAAATTTCTTTCACACATCATTCTATGAATACAAATGTAAATACTGATCGGGAAAAAAATCTTCATTATTTCTTTATGATAATAAAAATATTTACCTGTTCAGAAGTGAGCATGTATTTGATTTCATGTCTTATTATAGAGAAAACTTGATACAAAACAATCACATGCAAGAATAATGTTTTTCTTTTTTAGTAAATTCGGAAAATCTTGTGTGCATACGACAATAATATTCCATAGATATAAATACATGTATATTTTAGATATATACAGTATTAGTTGGAAGACGAGGGAGTCGATATGTGTACACTTATGCATGCATTATATGCTATGTAATATATTGTTTCTANNTATTGTTTCTATTTATATCTTCTCGATGTTGTAATTTACAATGTGAGAATAGAGAATTGATCAGTATTGAAATATGAAATCAAAGCGCCAATTCGCCGGTTGAACATATGAAATAATGGATAGGCCTATATCTCTTTCGTATGTTCATTCAAAATGTGTGATCGCTGAGTGCCAAAGAACACAAATTCCTAGTTCAGGTTTTGTTTAACTTTTTTTCATATTTTAAAATATAAAAGCATTGACGCTCTAAACATGTCCGAGTAGAACCTCAACGAACAACTACCTTAGTTTTTCATTTTGTTGATTTTGCTTTATTTTGTCCAAACAAATATATTTCTAGTTATAATTTAAGTTTCTTTGTTTTTCCTTTCTGAAATAAAGTTCCCATAGGATGTAGCATAAAACAGTAAATACTTTTATCTTCGGCGATATGACACTACGACTCTACAATATTTTTAATAACAAGGTGGGCTCGAGCGCTTATCAATTCCTAGAGACCTTGATTTTCTTATTAGGATAACGAAATAAATCAAATAAAAAAAAACTTTCTCATTAAATTATCTTATTCTGATTTTAACCCTTATTCTTTTTCATATTTACATTAATACATGTATGTAGACCCTATTCTCTTTTTTCCCGCTTTGGATAAAACTAAAGATAGGAACGTTTCAGAACTAGGCTAATATTGGAAATTATCGTAGGTTTATCTAAAAAAATCTCATGCAATGGTTTACCTAACAAATACAATATACATATCTTACCTGTGACTGAAAAACACCTGAAAAATTCCGAGATGATTACAAATGTTGTCAGCACTGTCCTATTCATCGCCATTTTTCATTTAAATTTCAATTTTGTGGATCGGACCATTTCCTGTACTTTGTAGCCTTGTAATTGACCAGGGCGAATGACTTTGACAGTAAAGTGTGTAATTTAGGACTGGACAGGTAATTGGAGTTTCTTACCTTAAAGGTAATAATAAATACAGGTTTATGTGTAGCTCACAAGTAAAATTTGCATTTGATGGACATTTATTTAGCATCGTTCCGTTTATTGTGCAGATTTGGTCTGGATTTTTACGACCGATAGATAGTCAAACACAATAATGTCCTACACCTTGAAATAGGTAAATTTGAATTATCAAAATTTGATTTTGTACTGTGGCGTTTCGATTTTGACGTACACAAAAAGTCTTATGATCAAGAGAAACATGTTCAGGAATGTTTAGCAGAGGACAGATATTTTATTTCATTGTTCTGTAGTCTTGGGTGGGCTGATTTTCGAACAAATACAAATGAAATGTATACTACATGTATATATATTTTGCAATCTTTAAAACTTATAACTGTCAAATCTCATGCGTGGTGTTTTAAGGTACATGCAGTGTTCACTGGTATTCTTTTTATTAATACATGTGTTCCTTTAATATTTCAACATGTAAAAATAAACTATGTAAAATAAATAATTACTTGATTTTGTTTATTGTGGAACACAACATCGCGCGGATTTTTTTTCCGGGGGCGATATTTTCCAGGGGGGGGGGGGGGGGCTNNGGGGGGGCTACTTGTAAAATGGAAAAACCTATCCCTGTTGAAATGAGAATTTAAGCCTAATTCACCAATATTGGTATGTGTTTTGCAAATCCCGGGGGGCCCTCTAGATCCGCACATATACATATGTTTATCTGTGGTGTCATGTCAGTTTAATATTTGAATTTACTCGGGTGGGGATAAACTAAAAAATTAAAAATGACACTGGAGTAAGATAATTTGTGATTAAACAGTTTTTTGCAGTGGCGTGGCTAGAAGTTATGCCTGCATACAAGTGCACCACATACTTTATATTTTTATTGTGTTGTTGTTTAACGTCTAACTCAATAATCTTTCGCTTATATGGAGACCTCAACGTTTGTCGGTGAAGGGCGACAAATTCTTCCTATGTTCGGCACTTATGGCCGTAGAGCATGGAGGATTCATAAACATACCTACACCTACTGTGACATGGGACTTCGATTTTTACTGTCTCACCCAAAAGATAGGGACAGCCAAACATCAGAGTGGCTCAAAGCCCCGAACCTTTCGACCAGAAGTCGAACATTCTAGCAACTAGGCCATGGCGGCCCACATCTACTTTTAAAAACAAAGAAGTATTTGATCCTCGAGCCTTACAAGTCCCCTACAGGCATCAGTCAAAGGGCCATAACTCTGCTAGAAAAAAAGATCAGGTGAAACGGAATTAAAACCGATCGAGATACGCTCACTAAAATAAAACATTTCAATATCTGTAATAGCAGCGGAAAAAGTCTGGAAATACTAACTTATCCTAATGACATAGAGACAGAGAAGAAATTTGAGGTAACCTCTGATCTACTTAAAGATAAATAACCATACATTAACCATGACACCTTTCTACTCTAAATAAAAATCTTTTTTTCTATTTAATTCATGCAAATGTACCTGGTAAAACTAAAGGATTGTTTGTTGGATGCGTTATTTCAACATCCCACCCAAGAATCTTACACTTCTATGGATACATCACCTTTCATTTGTGAGGATATATCACCGTATTCTAGCAAAGGACTTTAAATTTCGCACATTCTCCATACTTTTGACCATGGAGCAGTGAGGATTATGTATCATTCCAATAATACATTTACTTTGGTTTTGATCGTCTCATCCAAAGGACAGGAAAAGTCAGCTGAGAAAACAACAAAGGAGAAAGAGGCTACTATAATTTCTTGGTATTGCCCGCCGACTATACGTTTAATATAGAAAAATGCCTCCTGCAGGCTGTCTGTTCAGGGGGGCAATCTGATGAAATATTTTCCAAAACCTCCCAAATATGTGGGTTATGTGATGCCTGCCAAGTTAAAAGTCTGTATACTTCACAAGTATTAATATAAAGAAGCGATTTAAGCGTCTTTTTTCAATAATCTATTGGACTTTCCGAAAACTAAGTTATGTCCCCTTGGATTAATTTTCATAGTATATATAGATATTTTCACTACAAAGTTCATTACATAGACGTATCATATGTTTAGATCATACTAAACTGGCCCAGGTCTATTTCTTGCAACTTTTTATCCGCTAGTTTATACTCTATTAATAGTAGGTATACCAGTATATAGCAGATAACCCACGTGCAAAATACCAGAGCGGGCTAATTATCTGAAGACTTAAAACATAAAAATGACATTTTGTGCTGTGCGGGCTATACAATGGAGTGCGCAATTTGCAAGAAATTAAGGTACATGTATGTGTTAGTGATAATATTTTAGGACATCTTTATGCAGTAAGTAAGAGCTCAGGGGGAAAAAAGATTAAAATACAACAACAAGTATTTTTTCTCAATATATTTAATCTCAACCTTCATAAATATATTCCCTATTTCAAGTACATGTACATTGCATCTGAAAACAACAAAAATCAAACCAATATTCATATCTGTAACAAAAAAAAAAGTGAAAATAAAATTCACAAACACATAAAATACTGTTTGCATGGAATCTTATGTACCTACATGTATATATTCATGTACAGGTATATGACTAAATGATCCTACATGGTCCATGTGGAAAATGCTTAACAAGCGTGTAAAGTTCTGAGTCATTATATTGTTTCATTTAGAATACATGTGCAAATTATTGTTGAAAATCATAGAGGGCTTTTAAAAACGATAGCCTTAAATTCATGATGTGTGCAAGTGAACACAAAAAGTGTAATTAATTCATACATGTAAAACAGAAAGCAATAAGTAACACCCTGAAATTTTGAAAGCATGTGGTTGTACTGTACATGTAATAATTTGAAACAATTCTTCAGACTTGGATTTTCATGAAAATTAGTAAAAGTTTTAATTTTTCAATCACAACTTTGTTCAGTTGAACTCTCTGCTAACCTCTCTCAGTTTTTGTTTGGAAATTGGCTTCTGACAATTCAAACACATGAGAGAGCTTGTCAGTATAGTTGTATCACTGGTTATATTGTACTAATCTACATGTGTATTACAAAAAAAAGGTTAAAAAAGAGACAGAAATACAGATGGAGATACAGACAGCTACAGAGAGAAAGAGTGAGACAGATACAGACAGCCAGAGAAAGAGAAAGACAGAGACACATACACAGAGAGAGAGAGAGACAGAGAGAGACAGAGACAGAAACACAGAGAGAAGGAGAGAGAGAGACAAACAAAGAATTCTACAGAGAGAAAGAGTGAGACAGATACAGACAGCCAGAGAAAGAGAAAGACAGAGACACATGCAGAGAGAGAGAGAGAGAGAGAGAGAGAGAGAGAGAGAGAGAGAGAGATTCTATATATACACCTGAACTATTGTATACTTATAATATCATCAGATCTCTATCAAAATATACATCAAATATTTCCAAAAGCTGAAAAAATGCAATGCAATGGCTTAATACTGATGCAATTGCAGTACATGTATATAATGCAAAAGGAATGTAAATATAAATATACACATAAATTCACTATTTCATTTCAGAATTTCAACCTGATAAAACACCAAAATGATCCCTCATTTTATAACATCTTGACTAGCTATTCATTCAAATACATTTCTTTATACTGCATAGTCATAAATAATAGATACAAGTTGAGCCAGTCTTTATACCCCCAAACAGTCATACTACTGAAATACTTCCACCAAAATATTTAGCCTAGATTCTTAAACAAAAATGAAACTGCCCCAGTGGCCTTCTGATCCAAGTGTTCATTTGATATGCTGAACACCCGCATCCTACGTACCCTTTCAAATCTGTGCAGTTCTTCATCAACATCTAGTGATGTCTCCGTATGATTGAATCATTCTCGAGCTGGACATTTAAGAACAATACAATATAATCATGGTACAAATGAAGACAGCAGAACCAAGTGTTCTTTTTTCAACTCTTATACATGCATCAAAGAGATATAAAGCCGACTGAGCTGATTTGACTTGTCGCTTATTCCATAATATATGACTAGTCATTCTGCTAACATAAAAATTAAGTGAAGTTTACAATACACATATAAATACATGAGTATAAAGATACTCCTATAAATGCAAAAACATAAGCAAGGAAGATCAGCACTATAGACACATTGGCATTAATGGAAATGAAAAGTAAAAGACAGTGGAACCTTGCCTAATGACCATTAATTAGGAGGCCACCTCCCAATAAAGAATATCAAAATTCAGACTGCTTATTGTTATATTTTGCCTATTTCAGCCTCACTAAGGATACCAGCTCATTCACCTGACCAATTTTAGTCAGTCATTTGGACGTTCTTTAAATAGTGAGGTTCCACTGTACAGGTATGTATACTGTATGTACTGGTGTAAAGAGGAAATCATATACCGGGTATATATATATATATCATTCAGACTACTGTAAATCCAGAAATTTTCGCGGAACTTTATTTTAGCGAATCGATGGTCATACAATTATTCGCAATACTTTAATTTCGCGAGCATGCATTTAAGTTAAAAGGTTGTGTTGTTTGATGCATGTTAATATCAGGTCAGTATATTTAGCGAGAACTTTACTTTGGCGAGTAAGTGCTCTCACATAATTACGCAAAAATAAAATTCTCGCAAATAAAACTGGATTTACAGTACCTTGAAATGTGCCTTCAAACATAAAGGTGGAAATGAAGAGCTAGATTAACTCCCCTTAAAAAAAATGCCAAAAATTGAGTTTTCAGAATCCACAAATTCAATGTCATAAATTTTCTAAAACAAATTTATACAAAACTGAATCAATGGTTTATTGATAAATAAAAACTTTATATTTATCTGTTGATTTTTTTTTCAAATTCATGTACATGTATAATCATTTATATGCATAATTAATATACTATGTTTTAGAAAACTTATAGCCTACAAGTTGACAAAATTGTCAGAATTTCATTAAGGAAACAAAATAAGAGAAGAAATTCCACTTTATAACCTTTGCTTGTTCTGATATTCATTTGACATGTAAAGGAAAAAAATGACAAAAGGAGGTACACTAATATTTGAAAATGTTTTCATCAACATTGAAAATAAAGAAAAAAGAAAACAAAAGCAAGTCACAAGTGCAAAAGAAACATCAAATAAAACTGTAATAATGATAACTTGACTTTTTCAGAGTGTGATTCATACCTATGTATATACATTACCTGTTCATAACGGAACGTAAGACATAATCTGTATGTCACATGATTATGTATATACATTATATATACTTAAATAAAAATTCTACACATAACAACTTTCACATCCCCTCCAAATAAACACATGCCGGTACTGTGTACTTATACTATACATTGTACTTATGTCTCTGATTATGTCAGTACTAAAGCAAAAACATGTATTACACATTCATATGTTTAAGAGTTTTTGATTCGTTGATTCATTTGGCATTTCTGTTTCCATGGATTTTAGTGTTTTCTTTGTCGTTTTTCTTTTGTAGGTCCATCTGAAACCAAACAAAAATAATAGACATGAAATTCGGTATCAATGGTTCCAAAATTGCTGGCTTTTTTACTTTTTTTCAGATAAAAGTTCACGTCTCTATAGATATGTGATTGGCTTTCTCTGTTCTTTGGATGAGACCGTAAAAATTGAGGTCTCGTATTACAATAGGATTCAGTGTGTTAAAGAACCCCAACTGCTTAATGGTCTTAAGTGCTGAGCATAGGCCAAATTTGTTGCCCTTCATTGGCATTCCTATGACAACTCCATAAACGCATTTACATGGAATGAAGTTTAACAACAATACGACCACCCCACCAACCTTATAGATATACTGGCATATTAACTATGACCATGCAGTATGCGAAGGACATTATCAAATGCAGAGAAAGATCTTAAAATTTAATAAAATTTAATGGTATTCACAGGACCCTAGTTTTTACTGTCTCATCCAAATGACACACTGCAGGCTGTAGGCAGATGGTACGTTTTGTATCACTGTCCAGGATTCCACTAAAGACTCTGAGATATCACAATATGCCATATCTTTAATATGCTGATTGACACTGAACATACATGTACTTGACCAAATGACCAGGGCCTCCCATCTTCTGGCAAGTCAATCACCAAGGATGCTCAGCCATAAAGGATCTACCGTAAAACTTTATCGTTCATATTTCAGGAAAATTCTTTTGATGAGAAAACAAACATGGGTTACTTGAAGTTTTCTCCTCACTGATAATTTCATTTTAGATTGGACCAATCCTTTAGTCTTTGTATACACCATTGATCTGAATTCATGTTCACTTCTCCATTAAGCAGTCATACTATACATTTATTGCCCTGATTTGAGGCAGATATGAGGATTTGTTTACCCAAGGCAAGTTATATTTCCCGAGGGCGGAGCCCTCGGGAAATATGACCTGTAGCGGGTAAACAAATCTTCATATCTCCCTACAATCAGGGCAATAAATTGTTTATTATATCGAAAAACAGAATAAAGACTATCTTCTTCAGAAACCACAAATTTTGAATGAACATAGGCACAGCCTATTGGAGAGCGCAGCGCTTTGCTTTGTTTACATTTATTCATTGAAGATTTATGTGTAGGCTTATGACGTCACAATGTACCGGTAGATGTGACGTTATGTTGCAAATGTAGACGAAGGGAATTTTGAATGATGGTATTAAACAAACTGTGTCAACTGTCTGAAATCAACCAGAGGATTAAAATTTAAAAGTTCTGTCTATATGTAGGCCTATACAGGATCGTTTGAGACAAAATCTACCAACAAGTTCATTTTGCAAAAGCTGCGCTCTGTTATTGTCGTTTGCCTTCCATCGCAGTTTTGTATTCGTAACACCTCAGGCAGTGCCGTAGCATGAATGACAACTTTGTCGAATAAACCCCAAGGGTTTTCCCAAGAGAGAAATATGATCTCCGCACGCTAGGGTAATATCATGCACACGAGGGATGCATGGAGTTTTGTCACCCTGACACGTGACAGCTCTAAACCAATCATCAACTGTCTTTAACCAATGAGGTATACTAATTGTAGTTATCATCTGCATTTATCATCCTCCAACACACAGAGTCAGAATGGAACATTGTATGTACTCAGATCGACTGGTAAATCTATATATATAGTGTCATAACCTGAGTTAAAGTGCATAGGAGACTGGGAACTGGGAAAAAATATTCATGACATTTAAGTACCATGCAATCCCCATATGGTAGCTTCCCATATTATTTGCTGGTTCCATTTTATTGCAACAATAACATTTCAATGGCACAACAACTGTTGACAAATGGTAATTCTTTTTTTCTATTTTAAAAAAAATTGAATTTCAGTAATTTTTTCTCAACAAAGTATTAGTAAACCTTGATCTAATAACATGTAAAGCATTTGATCAAGCAAACTGATGAAATCAGAGTAAACCTTTGCTAATATTGGCTGAAAATGTCAAAAAAATGACAACGTAAAAAAAAAATGTCAAAAAAGCGTCAAAAATTTGATTTTCAAATGGAACCAAAAACAACAGCACTTCTTCAACCATCCTTCTAGATCACTCAGATGCATTCAATTTTTCATTCTATGCAGCCCATCTGAAGAAGAAGTTTCTCAAAGGAGGGTACCCAAAATGGACCTATTTGGCCCCGCCCCTTTTCCACTCCTGGGTGGATCCACCCGAAAAACAACAAGACTTGTAGGGGACCATGAGTACTTCAACCCTACCAAGTTTCATCAAAATCCCTGCAGTGGTTCTGAAGAAGAAGTCGAAAATGTGAAAAGTTTACGGACGAGGCGAGGATTTCCCATTTACTGCGTAGGATAAGACCCTAAGCATAGGCCAACATTTCTGAAGCTTGCCTCTGCATGATGCTGTCATGTTTTGAATGAAGCACAGTAGAAATTCTCTAAGAGACCACCCAAGTGACTGGCTAAAAATTGGACTGATTAGTGTGGTGGTCTTCTTAGTGAGGTGGAATCAAGCTAAAATAAGGGTAAGAATACTGTAAGATGATGGTCTGTATTCTGAAATTGTGTCCTAAATAAGGTCGTCTTGAGCTGAGGTTTAAAGGACTCATTTAGCAAAACTTGGTCGTACTCGAGATAATGACGGAATCATGTACAAATGGATGTAATTAAGCAATTCACACATTAAAAATGGTCAAATCAACGTTTAAATGTCCGTGCTGGAAATGTTTTGTCCGCGTAAGTCACCCTACTTATAGGCATTGGCCATATCTGTTAAAATGGCAGGAAATGAATACAACCCGTAATCGTATTTTTTATTTTTTAAACAACGATATCTATATATTGCATACATATTTTTTGTATTTTATCAGCTACATCCTCTAATTATATGCAGGTGCAAATGTGATATTTCAATTTTTTAATTCTTTGAAGATGAAAAATGAGTCCAAATGTATCTTTAACTGTAATGTTGAAATTAAAGCAATCCTAAAACACTTGTACAACAGCAACTTTAAACTGTTGTCCTCAGTCTTTGTTCTGTTGGATTTCCCTCCTCAGCAACACAATTTAACCTAAGATTGTTTTGTATTAGCAGATGTTTTATACAAAGTGTAGATCTACTTATAATCATTTTATTTTTCACCATGGTGAAAGCTTAAGTGGATAAGTTTTGTTTCTAGCTTTACCCAATACTGACCATCATATAGTAATGGACATCATGCTGCCTACAAATGTTTGCTGCATGGTATGTTGGCTACATTGTTGTTTAACATTCCACACAAGTATTTTTATGTGGAGATGTCACCCCATGCCAGTGAAGGACGACTAATTTCACCTATGCCTGGCACTTATGGCTGTTGAGCAGGGAGGGTTCTTTAACTTGCTGACACGTACTGTGACACGGAATCTCAGTTTTTACTGTCTCATCTGAAAGCCAGGGATAACTAACTGCATTACATTGTGGATTCTAACCCATGACCACACAATCGGAGGGCAACCACGCTGACCACTGATCCACAACGACCTTTGTTAATGTTTCTTGAACTGCTGACAATACATAATTTCTATTGAGCTTAAAATTAAGTGGGGGCAACAATTTCTAGGTATACATGTACATTATCATGTATAACAAAGACATACCTCCTGCCTGGCTTGCTGCTGCTGTAGAAGGGCTAGTGAGTCAGTGATAGATATCAGCCTGGTCTGATTATATTTATACACCGGTGGAGTAGCTGCAGACTCCTCACTGACCACATGTCCACCTACTGTATCTGATGTTAATGATCCTGTTGCATCAACTGCGTGCTGGTCTGAGGAACCTGACGTCATATCTACCATTTCTGTATCCCTGTTAGCCAGTGACTTTTCTTTGGACTTGAATTTATATTTGTTTGGAAGATCTTGCACTTTTGTGATTTTCAAAAAACTGAAACAAAAGGGAACATTTTGCCATAGGTTGGTCATTAAATAATTTAGTACATGTGTTCATGCAGTTTAAAGGTAACACTTCAACATTAGTAAATGGACTTTTCTTGTACTCCTGAAAAAAAATGAATTACAAAGCTCACTTTGATGAGTTTTTGTTGACTAAGATATAATAGTTTTCTTAACATGTCTACTGAGTACTCAAGCAGAAAATACTACTGAAGTGATATTTCATATTTACACAAATACAGTCTTATCTGCCTGAGGGACCCATTGAATTAAAGGACTACCTTTCTTATGTAACCTAAATGAATGCTTCCCAAATGGCTTTTTTCTACATATATATAAATCACCTGAATTAAGAGACCACCTGTCACATGTGACCTTTTTGGCCCCTTCCCTTGGACAGTTTCTTATAACAGGTTAGACTGTAAATTCATCATGCATGTAAGCTGGGCCATCCTACTAAAGGTGGCTATCATAGCCAGGTGTAAATGTTAGAAACATCTCTATATTGTGCCTGTAAGACACAAATGATTTTACCAAAATTTGGACACACTTTCATCACATGTATAATTGAACATTTTGCAAAAATATTAAAGCTGTACCTGTAAGATAAAAGGAGAGGAGTTAGCCGGAAAAAACAATATCCCTATACGCAACTGGTATAAAAAGGGATATGCAGATGGTGTAAAAAAATCATTAAGTCCAACTGCTGTCATTTTAATTGAGTAAGTAAATATACAAAACCCTATGGGTATGTACTTTTTCAAAATGTATAAACATCCTGTAAAATGTCAAAGCTCTGAAGCTGTAGAAAGAGATAGCCAGGAAAACCAGAGTAGTATCTACACTCAGACAAACAGACTCATGATAGACAGGATCAGTAAATTGATAAGCCCCCGATTGAATTTTGGTCCACGACCCATTGTTGTAACCNNAGGATCAGTAAATTGATAAGCCCCCCCCCCCCCGAAAAATTGACACCGGGGCCTAAAAATTCTGTGAGGATACCATCTGACATATATAGATTTACACCACAACATTACAACAACTACATGTACTCTTAACTCACCTGTTAGGTTTAAAACATGACCTCACTTCTGAAGACATGGTCACTATTTTCTGTTTTAATTGATCTGGGTCTTCATTCTTCTTATCAAACTCATTTAATCTCATACTGGTAAAAGAGTCTTGAAGATCAGAAATATCCAAACTTTTATGCTTATCAGAATTGTCAGCAAGTCTGTTTGACTGATATTCAGAGTTACTGTTTCCAACCTGCTGTCTTTTTCTTTCGACCTGGTCCACATCAGCTTCATCAGTATGTATGTTGCTAGGTAACAAGGATTTTAAGTTTCCCCCTTCTGAATCTGTATTTCTACTTTTCATATTACTTTCATTTTCTTGTAGTTTATCTTTTTTCAGTTCTACAGACTCATGATCTTTTTCTAGAAATTCTATAGTTTGTTTGTCTCTCAAAGCAGAAAACTGATTTACACTTTTCTGATTTATTTCATTTTCAGCACTTTTGACATTTTCATCACATGCCATACATGTGACTTTATTTTGTACAGTCTCAGGTATTTTATCTGTTTCCATGGTATTATTTGCTTGGTTACACAAATCAGGAGAATCCAAATGTACAATATCTCTTTTTGTAACTGGTTCACATGTTGAAGTTAACTCAGTCCTTTTCTTAGTATTTGCTTTTCTCTGATCTGTTACCGGTTTTTTATAGAACTTTGATGTGGGTTTTTGCCATTCCATTCTATCAACACTGGATTGGCTTATGGCTGCACTTTGATCACATCTTTGAGGTTTTATTGGTGTCCTCTCCTGTATAAGCTTGACTAAGTTGTCTCTAAACCCCCTAACTTTTCTTCCTTTGTCTGGCAGGCTCTCTATCAGCTTCCTGAAATTATAATCTGAGAATGAGAGATGTGCGCGTGGAATAATGATTCCAATAAAATAATAAATAAATGAATAAAAATAAAAAAATAATAATAATGATTTCGTATGACAATACATGTAACTCAAACCGTATTTACTTCTGATGAGGATAAACATCACAGCAGTTCCTGGTTAAATTTTAACTTTGAATTAAATATAACCAAGGACTGAAACAAAGACCAGAAATAATTTAGCTGCTGAACAATTATAAGATCAGGTTAAATTGAACATTTTTTCAAAACTACACATGTATATTTTAACTTTGGGAAATTTACCCAGTTCTGGCCAGTTGCTGCGCTTCTACAAGGACCCATTATATAAACCTTGGTTAAATTAACCCAATAGTTAAAAAAGTAACCAGGTGTAAAGTACATTTGTAAGGCCGGGTAAGTGGCCATCAAAACTAATTTAACATGATCGACTCTTATCGGTTCATATTATGTATAAGTGTTCTCGCCAGGCAGCGCACCCCAATGTAATTTCATAGGCGGCCACAATAGACTGGTGCCTTTCAGAGAGATGACCTGAAAGCAAGATATAGTGTATAACAGGAAAGATCAGTGGCCGTCTGCAATTGACCTAAACAACATCCCAAACGTCTGACATGTTGCTCTACATGTGCTTTTTGATGTCAATTGATTGTGACATCATAACCAAACAAATGTTTGACGGGACATTTAATTGTGATGTCATAATAGTCTAAAGGTTTACCAAAAGGTAACGTGCTGGGCATTTGGTGATAGATCAATTAAAAACTGGCAAACTTTCATATATAACCATACAGAGCTGCTGCAGCTATGTGGTCAGTGTGTATGCCTTCTGATCATACGGTTGTGGGTTAAAATCTGCTTGGCAGAGGCAGTTGACCTCCCCTGTCCTTTGGAAAAGACCATAATAACAAGATCCTGCGCCACAATAGGTGTCGGCATGTTAAAGAACCTTCATTGCTCAATGGCTATAAATGCCAAGCATAGGCCAAATCAAAGCTCTTACCGGTATACAGTGACGTCTTCATCTAAGTCTAATTATTGTATGTAATAATGTATTGTATTGTTGTTTAACGTCCCATTCAAGAATATTTCACTCATATGGAGATGTCACCGTGTGCCGGTGTGCACAAATTTTGCCTATGCTCGGCACTGCTGGCCGTAGAGCAGGGAGGGTTTTTTAACGTGCCAACACCCACTGTGACAAGGAACCTCAGTTTTTACTGTCTCATCCGAAAGACAGGGACGGCCAACCACGGAGTGGGGCTACACAGCTCGAACCCGGATCTTTCACAGTCAAACATGCTAACCACTCGGCCATGGAGGCCCCTGTGAAAGCTTAATTAGGCTATTACAAAACATCATATAATTTCCAGTGCACCAAAGCCAGACTCACATCAAAGAAGAATGGCATTGTTATTTAAAGCACAATGCTCTATAAGCTGAACTAAGGGGAGATAATCTAACACCTCTCCACACCATCGCCGTTTGTACTCACCCATTTTTCAGAATATTCTCTTGTCGTATCAGGAGCTCTTTAAGTTCATCCATTGTTTTATTACTTAAGTTTCCAACATGACCTTGTTTTTCCTGAGGGTTCATTTTTATAAAGCTGTGGATCTGACTTGATTTAATTCTGAAGTTGAAAATGAAATATTACATGTACATGTATGAAAATGTGCTGGCATATTATAATGTTGTCAATCTTCTCAATCAAATGGCAACAGCCTGTACATTTGTATTGCCATGCCAGGAAAAAAAAATTCTGAACTACATTGTACCTAGCTTAAATGTAATGAAACTAAACTAAAAAAACTGGTATTTTAGGCCTGAAGTAAAAACTTGTCATGGGGACCACCTTTTTGATGTGGTCATCTCTGTTCAATGGTCAGAATATATTCTGGCCAAATTTGTATATACATGTATTAAATCTTATATATCAAAGCATTCAGCTTAAACTCTCACCCAAAGAAGAAGGGAGATTTCCAGTCATTAGATCACAAATAATTCTCTATTCATTGATGTAAATTTGATGTATAGTGTAGTCATATATTAAGTGGTACATATGTAAATTCAATTAGAATTTATGGTACCATTTTATTCCCTTTTGGGATTCTGTCGGGGTTGTTTTCTTCCCAACATGAGGATGACAGCATCAGAAAACGCCCCTGACAGAATCCCCAAAGGGATTAAGTGCCGATTTTAACTTGAATGAAGAATAAAAATAGACTACTTGGATAAAACCCTGAAAATTTATCACATTACAGCGTAGGCCTACATGTGTAGGTTAGTTACTGCTGCAAGAAAAGATATTTTACTATTTCAACTCTTCTTGCCCCTTCCCCAGAAAAGTCAAAATAGTAAAATACCTGCTTCGTTGCAGCTGTAACTAATGTGTAGGCTAGTTACTTATTTTGTTTTTCCTAGGCTTAGTTACACCAAGGACTAATCCCTTTGGGGATTCTGTCAGGAGCCATTTACTTATGCTGTTGTTTACTGTTGCCCCCTCCAGGGTAAATGACAGCATAAGAAAACCAGAAGGGATTACACCAAGGATGTATATGAGATACGTCCTTGGTTACACATCATGTAAAGTAGATTTCTTTAAGGGAAAAATAGATCAAAATATTTTATTTGTGCAATATTTCATTTGCATTTAGCATAGATCTATACTCTGTTTTTTAAACAACAATTATTAAAGTCGTTGTACTTCAAAATTCTGATAATATTATTAGGGCCTACATCAACTGCACTACAGTCAGCAATGCCTTGCGACAATGCTTATGAAAGCTGTTTGGTGTATTGACGATATATACCGTTATGTGCTCTATCTTTGTACAGTTTAGGGAAAACAGAGTAGATCTATAGGTCTATTTAAATTTGTATTTTGTATTTGGTGGTTATATCAGAGACGTATATAACATACGTGTTATATACGTCTCTGGTTATAACTGATATTGACAATATTATTGTGCAAGGTTCATTGTGCAATTTGTTACACATGTAGATCTAGGCATACAAAAGAAAACGATCTTCCACGACAGAATCCTTAATGGAAATATAATTATGGACTTTTCCTTTCAGATACATTTCTTTAAGGCAGCTGTCATATGGTGATGAAATAACCTACAAATGAAACAGTCAGCAGCCAGCCAACTTCGATGTCAACACACAAATGATCAAGCTCTGAGCATTTCGCAATAAAAAGGATTTTTCGATGGGAAAAGTCCGAAAGCTCCGAATACACGGAAAACGAAAATAGATTGAGTCAAATGACCCAATTTCCATCAATTGCCTCTTTAATCTGATTTATGTCATGCAGATTCCCATTGATTGATCCCTGAAACTAGAATCATGTTTCAACAAAATGTTGTACTTCATTATGAATCTAGTTTACATTGGCTTCACCAGTTTAAAAAAGCAAGCCCTATCTAGAATCTAGATTAAGAACAAAGAGAGATTTTTTCTTTTCTTATCTGGTGCATCCCCGACTCAATGATACATTATCAAAATTAGTAGAAATACCATATTTGATTTGTTAACATTTTTATACAACATCAAAAAAATCGTGCCCACTGGGGATAAATGAAATTAACAGTTCTTGTAGTGACTACATGTCATTCAGGTCAATAGATCTTTCTTCAAGTTATGTCCCCTTACCAATTGTACCTCCTAACACAAAAGAACTCTCACCAATCGTAAAATGTCGTCCTGACGTATACTTCAAAACTTTGAACAGTGAGTTTTCTATTGTTTTTTCCTAAACGTTTTTATTTGTTGTTATTTTAACCTTTTAGTAAAGCAACTACATTAACAACTCGTTCCCATCACCCACTTTACTCGTTCTATGATCAGTTTGACCATTCTAAAAATAGAACAGAAAAAAACCTATACTCTGTTTCGCCAAAACTGTTCACGGATAGAGCACATAACCGTGTATATCTCCTCGAAAAACACAACAAATACCACAAACAGCTTTTAAATAGCTTTGTCTCTAGGCTCCGCTGACTGTCTAGTGCAGTTGATGTAATAATGTTCGCAGAATTTTGAAATACAACGACTTTTATAATTATCGTTTAAAAAAACAGAGTATAATTTTGTTTGTTGAGTGTTTCACTCGTGATATCCTGTAGCTTATGTTTTAGTTATCATAAGTATTTGTAAGTATTAATTGCCTTAATAAAAGATGAAATTAAGTTTATTATTCTGAATTAAGATTCTTGAGCACTTCTCAGTTTTCATTTTCCATTTTTTAACCCTGTAACCTCCCTTGCTTGTCTAATCCAGTATTTCACTCATGATCTGTGCATGCATGTTACACATGTATTGCCAGTGAATATGAGCCAGCTTATGTTTACATTACAAGGCCTGTAATAAACAGGGACTCCCCTGTCAACCCCAACATAATTATTTGCATTAGTGAATGAATTATATTTATTATTGAACATTGAGCAAAATTTTATAATCATATTTGGTAGTAGCCTATTAATTTCAGAATATGAAAATGAGCAAACATTGTCAATTTATGCTTGACAACTGCTACTATGATCAATGACTATGTCATTATAGCCATTTAACCTATTTTGGGATTAAGTGCATGTGCACTAAGCATAACTACATGTGAAAATGAACAAAATGTCTGGTCCACATACCGGTAACAGACAGAGTTGTCGGCCTAAATGTGCAAACTGTAAGTAAAATGTGATAGTTCAGCCTTAAATACATATATGTGTAGATCTAGTTAAAATATAATTTATGTCTCAACAATTTAAATTCTTTTTTATAACTTAGATCTACATCAGTACACTATTACCGATATCTGTTATAAATAATATGATAACTTT
>JACSZP010002057.1:6712-18284 GCA_016161895.1 Pinna nobilis
GTTTTAAATTACATATGGTTGAAAAAACAAATGCGCCAATAATTGAAAAATTTGCATGATAAAAAGTACACCGAGTTGAACTCTATTTCAGCCTAGGAAACGCGTCACTTCCTTCCCATTATAGGTAAATGTAAAATTATGGACACACAGACACAAACACGATGCGTAAATCTTTACATACAGTCTAACCTGCCTTAGTAACCCACTGAATAAAAGGAGTACCTGTCCTATGTGACCCAAATATATGGTTCCCAAAATGGCTTTATCCTCTATAAATCACCTGAATTAAGAAACCACCTTACATATGTGAGCCTTTCTGCTCCTTCCCTTAGACAGTCTCTTTAATACAGGTTAGACTGTATTCATAAATTCGATTTTAAAATGAACTATCTGAATACCATGTAATCTTTCAACCTTTCAGTACTAATTAACTGCATACACTACAACTTATGTTTTATGTATAGGTGAGTACGTATCACTAAAACACATGTGCTCTAAAATGCTCTTTCAAATATACATGCATGCAAATATGAGTATACACGTAAAACCATTCATCCTTTTTATGTGAATACTGTTATCAATGTAAGTACATACATTTGATTGATCTTTTTTCCTTCCTCCCTCATTATACAGTTTTAGTGGTTCTATTTTACTCTCTACTAGTTGTGATAACATTTATCCGACTTAATATGACCTCTGTTTTAATAAGAAATTTATTGTCGGATACGCCCTATAAGCATAAAACCATCACTACATAGTTTGTCACAGCCACTATGGTCCCGTGGATAATGATTGCATTCATGAGGTCTTGGTCCAATCTGCCCGGCGACTTTTATTTTCTTTCAAACTGTAAAAACGGTTCCACATCACTGTATGTGTTGGTACGTTAAAGAACCCTAATTGCTCATTGGCCGAAAGTGCCGAAACATTGGTCAAATTTGTAGGTGTCCGGTGACGTTTTCATTTAAGTGAAAGATTCTTGAATGGACTCAACAATCAACATATGGTGTACTTGTTGTTAAGTCGTCTTTATTCGGACAATATGCATTCATGCCTCCCTAACTACAATTGGATTCTACTTTGGGCCCGCGGTGGGCGTGACGGAGATGCTTTTCTCCTCTGTGACACCTGGTCCCACCGTCTGGATTTACAGAGGTCTGTGCTTGGCCGATATTTACCACATTTGTGAATTTGCCCTTTAACTTTGAAAACTTGGCGTCTGTTTTCTAGCATTGTGACAGCACATACTAACCATGAATTTTGTACCAAACAATACTATTTGCATCTCTAGAATGGTCGTTCCTTATGGTAATTATATTCGTGGGAGAAATAGTGTACAGGTGCGTTGTGTTGTGTCACATTCAAGTAAATCTGACGCATGCATTCTTACTCAGAGGTTAAAATAGGACATATAGTGAACCAATAAACCAACCGATTTTTATCGTTTTAAATCTCTTCTTTTTTTTTTTGATACACTTCAATGAAAAACATTTTTGTACACATATATCTGTTCGTCAATATTAATTCACGTTATAAAGTTGGCTCTCTCCTTCGCGATTAATGTTTTTTTTCACGATTAGTGAGGAAGGTGGTGTCCTAACTGTATGTAATTCTCATGATTTATAGGTGTTGGGACATTAAAGATTTCTCAGTGGTCTATGACCCCGAGAGGCGAGCATAGGCTAATATCTACACATCTTCACTACGAAACATGTATGCACGTAAGTGGTACATTAAATCACAGTAAAAAAAACAAATGGTAGGACCAGGGACCTACTTACACATTGACAGAAAATGACAATCCTCTTTATACCTAAGTCACTTGGTACATTTGCCTTTTTCTTATACTCAAATTTGCTACAATTTATACTACAATTTTGCAACATTTAACACCTCAAAATTCGACGAAACAACAGTCAGTATAGATAAATTTTTTTTATAAAAGTCGATGTTCCATTACATTAATTCCACCGACACAGAATATTCCTTCTAAATAAAAGTCCAAACGATAATGTCCATCAAACAATTTCATGGAGCTTTATGTTCGCAAATCCAACTTTTCACATTAATTAGCGAAACAATATTTTCGCGATAATCATTGTAATCATTGCTTATAAGGCATAATACATGTTAATATCAGGTTTAAACATTAAGATAGAGATTTAATTAGCGAAATTATAAAAATAGGTATACAATATGTAACGAATTTGGTTATAGCATTCACGTACAATGGCAACAAAGAATGACACTCTTTTTTTTTAAATCTACCTAGCTGAATAATGATATACATTTGTATACTTGTGCTAAGCTGACACATAATTAAGTAATATCTAATTTTGCTAATTAGATCCTGATACTTACGTCAGTATCAAATCTCGTCCTAATCGTGAAATAGTCCTGGCGATCTGTATCCAAAGCGAAGACAAATGGTGGAGTGTTAATGCTTTGAAGTGCTCTTATAAACATTAGGAATACTACAGACAGCAAAACGCACGAGGCGGCACTCGTTTTGCTGTATCCGGTGTGTAGGTCTATAAGACCCCAAAGTCCTCTCCAAAAACTTACACTTACACATGCTGTGATGTATGTGTGTAACCGAGACACGAAGAGAAAAACTTTATAAGGTTTATCAATAAGGAAATTGTGTACACGCATCTGAGTGCTGACGTTCAAAAGCTGAAAAAATAGTCCAAAAGAAAATGTTATCAATGCACTTGCTCCAGTGTCACTTGGTAAAACATACAAGTCCAGTAAAGTCCACGTGGCGTACCAAAAAGATACCACCAACGGTCCGATCAGAATGTTCAAAAATAAGAAACTGGACACAAAATAAGCAAATGTCTTAGCTGTAGACATGATGTAGTCGCACTGATCTCCTCCTGAGTGTTTACGTCAGAAAGGGCAAATGAAGAGGAGAAATGATCAAACGACTTTTTATATGGATATGCACTTAAGACATTTTTACACTAGATATATTTGTACAATTATCATATCGAGCAGAAATTCATCTTTCCAGTTGCGTAATTTGAAATCCTTTAGAATTTAACTTCTTTATCAAATATTCCAACGCTTTTTATATCGATTTTTATCTATAACGCGCACGTAGCGAATACATCAGAGATTGAAAAAAGAAATAAATGAATGATGTTATACAAGACGATTTTGTTTACAGCTTAACTTATTCCCCTTTTTGTGTCATCATAAGAATTTTGAGCCTACTTTATTTCTGTCTGCCAACATGAATGTGCGACTATACGGTTTGTATTAAAAAAAGTTATAAGCTAATGACATGGGATGAGACTTATGGAATTGTTGTTACGAAGTAAACCATGCAACACCTGGAAATCAATGCGTATAATATATTACAGGGGGTAGTAGTTACAAACATGCGTGAAAAAACGACTAATGGTATTGTAAAAACACTATTCATCGGCAGGTTTATTGACCCTTTAAAATACGCCCATCTGATTTTGAAATGTCATATCATTGAAAGTAATTTCCGTTCTTGCTTTTCTGAATTTAATTCACTTTTTCACACATTCATATCAAAGATCTCTCTGTTGTGAAAAACGTCAATAGAATTTATTTGGTCGGAATGTGAACATTGCGATGGATAAAGAGTATCTTGTTTGGACGAAACACGTGTCCGCTAGCTTTCATAAGATTACAATTATGTATCATGTACAGTTCTATATACTTGTTTGGTATATCCAACCATACACATATACTCAATGTTTCATTCGCATATATTGACGTTTTTAACATTCGTTGTAAGGAGAATCTTTATTGAAATTTTGATTCCAATAATTATTCATGTTAATCGAAAGTAAATATTATTCATTACAGAGTTTAGACACCATTTTGTATAATTACTGCAATAAATTTCTTAAAAAGTTTTACGTTAAATTTTGCTTCAGAATGACTAATGTATCGAATCCAGGTAATGCTGCATTTATCTTAACTATCTTCACATTATAAAAGTTATCGATAATCATAAATTTGTTCTATATGCAATCGGTATTGAAAATAGAAATTAGCATGTAGATGTACCTTGCATTTCAATGGTATGATATCCCAAAAATCCATACAGGCAACGCTTAATTGGGGTTATCTGAAGTTTTCTACCAAATCGGAAAAATGCGAAGAGTTGTTAGAGCATGTCAAACAGTTTTTATAGAATTTACTCTATCAGGACATTGCTTTTTGTCACTCTATGTCACGGTTTCCCATCAACAGTTGACGGACAAAAGTAACGAAGTTATACAAAATATTTTTACAAGTAATTATGTTACTCAGATATTTCAATACGTTGTTGTCAACTACGATAAAATTTTGTTTTAAGGCAAAATCTTATACAGTAAATAACGTGTAATTGAGATGTTGAAATTTGATCCATGGAAAGGTAAAGGTAATGAACGGTGGTCGATATCATATCTCCGACGAGGAATACATAACGAAGAGTTGGGCAAACACTGACCTCTGGATATACCAGAGGTGGGATCAGGTGTCTAGGAGGAATAAGCACCCCCATGCCGACGGGTCACACCCATAGTGAACCCTATGTCTAAATCCTGATCAGTTAAACAGGGTAACTAGTAGTTAAAATCAGTGTGAAAAAAACGGTGTAAGAATTATGAAACATGTCAGACAGAATTTGACCATATGACCGGTTATATTTGTAAACTAGATTGCTATAACAGCCACTTAATTAACGACATACTGACATTTAATGAAACTGTCTGAAGTCCCGTAATATATATTTGTTTGTTAGTAGCCTGGCTCCAAATTATTTTTTGAATGCAGAACAATCTCTTGTGTATCGAATCAGTCGAGAAACATAATCGCCACAAGTGATGATGGAGTATTGCTACATAGCTATGGGAATTTGACGGTGGTGAAGCTGATGGCATCCCGTTTGTCATAAAGTAGAGTTGTCATATCATTCTTGTAGTGATCGAGGTTAACAAATTTTCGGTCTTCAAATGGGTATCAATTGTGCACAGCTTTTTGTTGACATTTCTTTTCTCATAAAAAGCTGAATTCATAGTATTTAGTCTCTCAAAAGAAATAGCAATGTTCATCTTTCTGGCTTCACTTACAGAGTACTGGTAGTACATAGATTATATACTGTTAATTAACAATTATACATCTGTGGATAACCTTGAAGCAACTATCCCGATGAATTAACCATAGGGAGCAATTGTTCTCCATTGTATTTGAATATAAAATAACAGAAATGGTCACTTCAATACCTAGCTTAATGACAAACGTCACAATTCTAACTTCAACATTATGAACTTACCTTTTATGCATAGCAATACTCCACCATCACCGGGCTATGGTGTATTCATATCACAATTAATACACTATGACAGAGCAAGTTCCTCCTACAGCAACTTGCATACAAACATCATAGCGCATGAAGCCATTGGCCTCCTATGTAACATTTAAGCAGGACCTTTTCATCGATTGGAAGAGTTAATTTTGCAGTTTCAGGGTTCAGTGAGTTGATCAACTTAGGTTCAAAGTAGGCTTGACCTGCACTAATTAGAGATTTTGGTTGAAAGCACAATGCTCTGATCATAAGGCCAAGGATGGCAACAGTTTACATTTGCTCTCGCACACCACCTGCTGCCCTCAAACCCAGTCAACAACTGATTCAACAACACAAACAACACTTTTGGTGAATCTAACGTTTTATTAAAACAATTTAACCAATTCTGGTTGTATATTTGTCTTTAGGAGAACAAATGACATAACACAAATCCAATATATATGGTACTACAACCAGTCTTTGTGGTCAATTCTCTGATCTGGTGAAATTCTTGGAAATCTTAGGCCAATTACATAATGGACAACCTACTATTTTTGAATGAAATAAAAATTTCTTTGGCATAATTTTGAACAATAATTACTAAATCAAAACGTACGCTTTGGTTGGTTTCCTGGTGTAATCTTCCATGTCAGTATTTCAGCTAAACACACACAGGATTGACTTGATAGGGACATATGTGAAGAGATACTGTTCACAATCATGGTCTTAATTCAGTGTGAGCAGAATTCTTCACAGAACGTTTACCCCAATAAAGTTAAAGGCTATAAAGATAATAACAATCATGACAATTGATTTCCTTTTTGTCCTTGTAGAAAGTGCACAAGATTAATAGAATCTTACATGGGAATGATGAGGACAGGGAAATCTCAACCCGAGTGGTAAGAATCTGTTTGTCCAATCTGAGGATTGGACTTTCAATTCTTACCACGAAGGTTTAGATTTCCACTCAACACATCCATTTTTTTTATTCTTTTTCTCCTACACTTCCAGAACTTGGTACAATGTTCAACCATTGAATTTCTATATGTGACATCATAGCATGTGCCAGCTGAGTTTTCTCTCACCCCGGACAGCGAAATCCATCAATTTACCAGTTCTAAGATATCTCTATCCGTGTGCTTGTCTCCAACCCCCTGACGTCACTACCGGTATGTCTTGACCTATTTTTGACGTATTTCGTCCGCTTGAATGCAGTGTTGCACCTATATATTTTACTACTTAGAAATACATTATTTAAGGGTGAGAGAAAAATAACCAACCACTACTTTGTACAGGAACAGATAAATCACTCACTCGTGTCAACGTTTTTCAACATCCATGACTCGGCAAGTCTCGTTGTGGACTGCAAATCTTTAACACTCGGGTGAGATTTCTCTGTCTCTGTACAAAGTGGTGATAGATTCTATTTATCTTTTTACGGGTAAGCATTGTCTTTCATGGCCAAGTGTTGGAGAAATGATTAATCTGCAAAGGCGCTGTCAGGATTTTATAGCTTTTAGCTTATCTTCTGAAGAGTTATGTTATTAAGTATGTTTGTCAAACAACATAACATTGTGTCTGGTACAGAGTTACAATTCAAAGAAATAATAATACAAATATTACCAGAGCTTATCAAAACAGATGTATGAATAACATATAAAAATAGAAATAAAGAAGAAAAAGTCCAAAAACGAAAAAAGAAAATTAATTAACATCCCTCCTGGAAATCTTATTCATCGGATCAGATACATGTACTATGTAAACTAACAAAAAAAATAAATAAACAAATAAACTAAGACTTCTCTAACAAAACATTAATCTCAGTAAACTTATTTTCTGGCAAACAAATTTTCACAGCTGTTGTTCCCTTACATTAAAACTTGTTACTATATCATAATAACTTGTTGACAAGTACACAAATTATATCTCTAGATTAAAAACTACTGAAATTTTTTTTTCTCTTGCAAACACATTTCATCTTCTGAAAAAATCTCATTAGATCATTGGAGAACAAAAACAGTATACAATGCCTAGTTCAGCAAACTTTTGCTCATTATACTTTAGAAAAAATACAAGAGAAAAACACAAACTGTAGTAAAATACCTCATCTTTGAGAAAAATTGCTCGGTAAAAGAGTATATGTACTAGAATTTATTTTCTTTGTGCAATTTTACTGAAATTCAGTTTCTTTTTTGCGGGAATAAATTACAAAGAATTTATGCAAGAACAGAGTACAAATTCATGTGTATATATCAATAAACCAAAGGGAAAATCACAATGTTTTTTTCTTACAGTGCTTGATTATTTAAATAGAGGTAAAAAGAAACCATGATTGTTATTAAAAAGAAGAAAGAATGATGGGTTGTATAATTATCATGTCTCATAAACACACATGAACAAGATTTATACAGTAGAGTCGGTATATAACAAGTCTGTTTAAAGCGAATTCAGTGCTATAAAGAAGAGAATTAAAATCCCCAAAAGAGTTACTACTTATGTAGTAAATTCTGATGCTTAAAACGAAGGATGCCTGCAACGAAGTGAAAAGTCAATCCCCTTTGACTTTGTTATAAACCAACTCCGCTGTACTTCTGTTTTGTTACGCAATTCTAAATATAGTAATCCAAATAAGAATATTCAGATGCATGGTATCATGTTAAGATTTTTTTTATTCAAACTTGAATTGAACAATTTTTCCTCCAGACTTTGAAATGATAAAACAATGTCAATTTAAATACACAAGAAATAAACAATCAATTTACAGATCATTTCTGACACTGTACATCAACTATTGTAGAGTATCTATATCAACCAGAGTGAATTTACCATAACACAATAACTTACACATAACATTATATAGATAAATTACAGATACCGTATCCAACCCAATAATCACCCAGGGTCCAAAAGACACCATATACAAGGGCAACAAATTGATAAGCCTTTGCCCGGCACTTATGGCTGTAGAGCAGGGAGGGTTCTTAAATGGGATAAAACCTACTGTGATGCAATACCTTGTTGCCTCATCCACAGGACAGGGACAACCAACCCAAGAGTGGCAAAGATTCGAACCCAACACCTCACAATCAGAAGGTAAACACACTTAATACTAGGCCATGGTGGTCAAAATGAGTTGGAAATTGACACAAAAATCAGTGCAGATGAAGGTAAGGTTATCTTTATTATAAACAATGGCACCTGTCAATATTCTTCTGTTTCTGGGGGGCTTGATGAAAAACTGCAACCTCCAAATCACAGCGAGAAAATATGTATAGCAGATTCACTGATTTAACCTGAATAGTGGAGAGAGATAATAGGGACAAGGACAATTATTTGGTTGAATATGGTAATTAAATACTTGCTATGTACAAACTTACATTGAAGTCAGTCTCATGCTGACTTTCCAGACTTATCACTTGAACACAACTCTTTTGTTATGCTTCACAGATAATGCTTTGTTGTATTGCACTTTTATACACAGTCAATCCTATCTTAACTCCTTCAATATCTCCATAGAGGCCGGAGTTTTTATCTATAATGGCCAACTCCTACCTGGAGTAAGTTGCTTTTCTTTATGCTTGGTGATAGTAATAGCCAATTTTTCCTTTGCTCAGTGATATTTGATAAAAGCTATACAGCACAACCAATTTTAATCTTTTGCATTCAACTTGACCATTGTAAAACACATGATTTGTTCTAACTGGTCAAATCCCTTATGTAGGAAGCTGAAGCTTGAAAGACTGATGGAGGGTAAACTGATCGGCCCTCTTGGTTTCACCAATAGTGGACTAATGAAAATATGTAAACAAATATATATGATCATGATTGATTACTCACATACTTTTTTATATTCTATCAGATAAATTTAGTTAAAAAACAAAGAAAGTGTGTATTTCATTTCTTTGTACTTGAAAACATGCAGTATAACAGAAGAAATGAGAGCTGACCTAACAAGAAGAAATGCCCCATTAATTTGTCAGTTTGTATCGAGTGACATTTTCATAAGAAACATTCTACTTACTCTTACTTGAGACTGAATAGAGTTTTGAGGTCATCATTTTGAGTTTTTACTGAAGACCTACATGAGAAATTGTTATGATTGTTCTACAATAACTTTTTCGGTTTAGGACAATTACGTTAGTAACATTACAATTGTTCCACAAAGAGTACAAAGATCATAATTCAATGTATGACAAGTGTCTTATAGGTGAACAAACTAGAAAAAAATCATTTTATAATTGGTTTCCATGTGAAATTCAATTTCAAACACATCAAAAGAATAACAAAATCCAATGACATTGCCACCTCATACATCCACAGCAGCTGTATATGTAGAACAACAGTATTTCAAATGAACTCTAAAAATAAGAATTTTTTTTGGGTAAGAAAATAAGAATCTGAATCAAGATTATATAACAAAACATAAGAAATCTATTTTCTTTGCTTTGGATTTCAGAACTATACTTTTCTGTTGGAATTATCGGCATGGTACACAGAAACAAAGTGGAAGGATGAAGTCCTAAGAGTCTAAAGCTTAGGCCTAGCCTAAAGAGTTAAGAAATAATTCTAAGCACAGAGGCCAAAACATTTAAACATATTACAAGGACTGGACTATTTCTGAACACTGTAAGAATTCATTTAATAATATTTCCAAACTTAGCACTTTCAGAGGCTTAAAGAAGTCTGTAATGGAAATTTGAAAATCACAGAGGGAATCTAAGGACATTTCATTTGAACAATGACTGTCGATTTTAAACCGTTCCGATACTAAGCAAGCAGTTTCTCCTGTTGCTTCTCTAAAGCCTTTGGGATTCTCCTCCTTACATTTCCCTGGAGTGGTTCCTCCAACTGACTCTTTCAGTCCATGATCTTCTTACATCCCCAGTTAACATGATTTCTCCATGTGTCTCCCTCAGTTTATGGCTTTCTCTCTCCTCTCTGTACATCCCCCTTGTGTTATTTTCCCTCATGTCTCCCTCAGTTTATGGCTTTCTCTACACTCTTTACTTCCCCCTTGTGTTATTTCCCCTTATGTCTCCCTCAGTCTATGGCTTTCTCCTCACTCTTTACATCGCCCCTATCCTCTTCCCCCTGTGTATTGTTAGATGACATATCAGAACTTGATGTCCCTGCTGTCTCGCTGGACACCTCAGCACTGTCTGTGACCTGGGTATCTTTTTTCATCTTTTCTGTATAATCTTGTGCTTTATCTCTGTAAAATATTAAAACTTATGCTTCTAACTGCATTATATAGGAATGGCATTAGCAACATACATTAACAACAAGATGTTTTTATGAAACACTGATGCCCCAGATAGCAGCCATTACAATACAAATGTAGGTCAAAGTCAGAAGATCAAATGTCATGACACCAACATTGTCACAAGGAATAAACATATGAAATATGAAGGCCCTATGACACCAACATTGTCACAAGGAATACACATGTGAAATATGAAGGCCCTAAGATACCAACATTGTAACAAGGAAAACACATGTGAAATATGAAGGCCCTATGACACCAACATTATCACAAGGAATACACATGTGAAATATGAAGGCCCTATCACTTAAAAATCAGAAGTAATGGCAAATATTGAAGCTTTTCAAAAGTAGGTCAATTTATGAGGTCAAGGTCATAAAGTGAGAAGTTATGGTACCAACAAAGATGACTTGTCACAAGGAATACACATGTGAAATATGAAGGCCCTATCACTTACAAATCAGATGTAATGGCAAATATTAAAGTTTTTCAAAAGTAAGTCAAATTCCAAGGTCAAGGTCATAGAGTGCAAAGTTATGGTACCAACAAAGATGACTTGTTACAAGGAATACAAATGTGAAATATGAAGGCCCTATCACTTACAAATCAGATGTAATGGCAAATATTAAAGTTTTTCAAAAGTAGGTCAACTTCCGAGGTCAAGGTGATAGAGTGAAAAGTTATGGTACCAACAAAGATGACTTGTCACAAGAATACACATGTGAAATATGAAGGCCCTATCACTTACAAATCAGAAGTTGTGGCAAATATTAAAGCTTTTCAAAAGTAGGTCAACTTCCGAGGTCAAGGTCATAAAGTGAAAAGTTATGGTACCAACAAAGATGACTTGTCACAAGGAATACACATGTGAAATATGAAGGCCCTATCACTTACAAATCAGAAGTAATGGCAAATATTAAAGCTTTTCAAAAGTAGGTCAACTTCCGAGGTCAAGGTGATAGAGTGAAAAGTTATGGTACCAACAAAGATGACTT